>VZSZ01010372.1:155542-417466 GCA_013398815.1 Ibidorhyncha struthersii
AAAAAAACAACCCAAACCAATGTGGGTGTTTCAAATGGGTTCTTTTTTCTCCTCAAAAAGCATCAAAATACAACTTCCCTTCTCTTTTAACTAGCTCAGACATATCCCGTCATACATTTCTTGCCATGAAGCAATCTTCTCATTTTTCCAGCCACATGACAAACTCTTCACAGCATTATCAAATCAAGATAAATGAACACCTGCCATGAGTTAGCACCTATCTGATAACAAACTTGCAATAATAAGGCTACAATCAATTCTCATCAAATCTTGCTCTGAGGTGATTTCCAGATGCTGTGACATATCATCACAGAGTGCAATCATTCTGACTTTGACAACTTGGTTTAGAATGCTGGTCACCAACGATTATGATCTGATGTTGTTAAACAGATTTTGCTTTTCTATTTTTTTCTGTTATCCTCTATTCAAAATTGAATTACTTTCTCAGTTAGGTACAGTTTTCTATTTACCACAGAAATATTTTCTACAATAATTTCCTGAGTAATGTTCTATAAGGAATGACTTTTATAGAGAAAAGAATAAATCCCCAAATTATTCAGATGGACCCTAATATCGCAATACTTTGAGCCTTTGCAGTTCTCTGTGCTTTCACAGAGGGTCTTTTACAAGTTGCCTTATGATCAAGCAAAGTCAAGCAGAGTGGCAGTGCCAAGTTTCATTCAGTATCCTGAGCACTGCACAATTACCAGTGCTCCAAGGAGTCCCTGTGCACAGGTAGCCACTTGTCCCAGCTAGCATTTCCCAACAGCGTCACCCGAATTTGCTGTTGTGGTTACCTCCTGGTGTCTTACATGTTTCTCTCACATACACTGGAGAATCTCTATGACTTAATGGATACTGCACGGCCCCTTTCATGAAAAGCAGCTGCAGTACCCTTCTCAGAAATAAGTAGACAAATAAACTTGAGACAATGCCATTTTGATATTCCTGTTGAGATACTTCTCTTACAGAACATTCACTGTGTAGGACACTAAACATTAGACAGACATCTCCAAGAAGAAATGCAAGCTTGAAAGAGGATTTAACTGCAGTCAGATGATTTGGAATTCTTTAGTACAGAGTTGGAGGAGAAGAGACAGCTGTTCATACTAGAAACCAGTGTGAAATGCTTGTTTCTTTACAACAGTTCCCCAATACTTATGAAAAATACCTCTGCCATCACAAAGGTCCAGCAATAGAAATAAAATTTGCATATGATTTAGTCCTAAATTGAAAAGCACAATATGCATTGAAACTCCCATATGTATGTGATTTTCTTATTCATTACAAGATAACAAAACTTTTACTATGTAATTTAGAAATAATCTGTATTTCAGTGACAGAGGTTTGATTTAGAGATACTACTGAAACTAAAGCACACTGTTCCAGCTTCTGGTGTTAGATATAATGTAACTACAATATGCAGGCATAATTTTATCTCTATGAAGAAGAGAGCTTCCTTAGAACAAGATACTGCATCTATTAATGGTGAGGCAAGCTTGTATTCCGTTTAGGTAGGGCAGCAACTCTGGACATGAAGAAAACCCTGAATTTTCTGACCAGGTAGACAATTCAGAGTCTGCTACAAGGAGATGAGTTATAAAGGACAAGTACCTTCACTCAGCAACATAGCATTTGTTCTAACAAAAGGCATATAACCTCAGCTACATCAGCATGCAAGTTTAATTATTTTCCCTACGTGACCCTTTAAAAACAAAACCATCTTTTATTAACAAAACACCATTGGTATTTAATCATAAGACTACAGTCATACAGTAAGAAAAACTCCATTTTTGAGTTGAAAACACTCACAGCTATCAAGAAAGAATCACGCATGCGACCATACCTGTGTAACTACGTAACTTCAGATTATAATATCGGTTCCTCTCATCAATAAATACAGTTATTGGGGGTATAAGGCAGATACAGACACCAAGCATGGATCTCCTCTTCCTCTACTGCCTTAAACCACAAACCCAGAAGCAGTTTGAAGAGTTCTCACCTACAGTACCTAATCACAAATGGTGAAAGAGCTTTTATTCTTAAAAGGAAACACATGTTTTACCACCTGACCTGAGGGAAATTACTAAACAGAAAGAGAATATACATGACTGACAATTTAAGATTATGTTACAAAGACTTGTCAAAAGACATTGTCGAAGATGAAATATGCATATCATTCCGGAATTTAAAAACTTAAAAGTAAGAAAGAAAAGAGGACACCTAGAGCAGACAGAAAAGATAGTTAAGCCTAATTAAACCCATTAATCACACGTAGCCTGCTCCTATGGAAGCTAATGTTAGCTTTGCATCAATTTCTATAGCAATCCATGGGACTTGGTGTCCTGGTTTCAGCTGGGATAGAGTTAATTTTCTTTCTAGGGTCTGCTGTGTTTCAGATTTGGTGTGAAAAGAATGTCAATAATGCATATTGTTTTAGTTGTTGTTAGCTGATTTTTATACCATTCAAGGACTTTTTCCAGCTTCCCATAGAAGCTAAGAAGGAGCATAGACAGAACAATGGAATGGCCAAAGGAATATTCCATACTATAGACATCATGCTCAGTAGATAAATGGGCATTGGCAGGGGGCCAGGAATCTACAATCATTGCTGGGACAGGCTGGGCAACTGATTCACTGGGTGGTAAGAGTGACTTGTGTTGTATTGCTTTATCTTGTATATTCTTTTACCATTATTATTATTTTCCTTTTTCTGTTATTGTTCTATTAAACTGTCTTTATCTCAACCCATGCAGGGTTTTTTTCCATTTCCTTTCTCCTCCTTTTGTCCCTCTTCTCCTCACCCTTCTGGGGGGGAAGAGGGAGAATTGGGCGAGTGGCTGCATGGTCCTAGCTACCAGCCACGGCATTAGGTTACCCTTACAATTTTGCAGTTCAAGACCTTACTGCAAAAATTTCCCTTACTATGTGAATTAAAGAATGGTTCTGAATCACTCACTTGATGATTCCTTATATACTATACTGACAAATAAACAGGAATCTGACAGTTTACTTAACTTGTTAAGAAAACAATGACACCTAATGAAACCTACGTGGCTTTCACATTCTGACTACAGCTCTAGTATATTCACAGAGCCTTAAGACACGCTAAATAAGCTCATATTGTTTTACAGTCCCACAGTTTAATACAGTAATTTCTAAAATAAAGCAGGATAACTTAAACCAGGATATCTCAGAAAAAAAAAAAAAACTAATAAAATTTGTAAGTTCCCATTCATGATTACTCAAAAAAAATCTCTGTTTTGTGAGCAGTTTCCCTTGTGTTCTCAAATACATGGACCAGATTCGTCAATAAATCTGAAATCAAGAAAGAATTCTAATTTTCACGACTCTGTTTCTCTTCAGTCACTGAAAATATTCATTCTGAAAAAGACCCAGTAAGATACTGTGTTGTGTTAGACTAAACAGCAAGTAAAAGACCTGGACCAGAACTCTATTCTCTCTGTAATACATGGATCTTTTTCCCATTTATATTACTAGAAAATATTCGGTCACATACAGGGAAAAATTGCAATCATGAGCAGCTAATCAGAAAGACAACATCATTATTTAAACTGTAGCATCAAGAATAATCTGTAGCCAAAGAGACAACGAAATGCAGGTAACTCTTTAGCCCGTATTACGTTCTAAAAAATGAAAATCTCTGCATATGTGATTATAAGTTAAAATCAGAATTGCTTCATTGATATGGATCTGCCTTTCTGACTTTGCTGCTTCACAGGCCTTATAATCTGAATGTTTCAGCAGTCTTTAGGAGAGGACAGAGTCAGCAGGTCTCCAGCCTCATCCAATATACATTCTGGCAGACTAAAATCAATACACTAAGATTTGTCTGCCAGCTTCTTTATCCTCATTCCCATTTGCTGCTGACTCTGGCCTCTCCTTGAAATCTACTGCACCTGTTATTGTCTGAAAAATTTGTACTCCTCCAGTTTACAAATTACTTAAACCACTCCAGTAAAACGAAGGGAAGAAGTTCTCCTTTCTGGCCATCCCAGAACCAAGGCCTCATATGCAAGTAGCATCTTGGCAAAAGCGCTTGGAGTGGTTTTACAGCTACATCTGCTCCATCTGTTCTTACTACGCTGACAGTACCCTCAGCCAAAAAGACGGCAGTTTGGTGTCCAACTTGCCAGTGTAACTATATGATTAGTCTGACCAGGCTTGTAACAAGTAAATTTCAGAAGTTTTACACTGCAATTTTGCTATAACCATTTCTCATATCTCCCCTCCCCCAAGGAAATTTACACCTCTATACATATGTATAGCTACATCAAAATGTGTCTTTATATATTTTTCACCCCCACAGATTTATAAGAAGCCTAGAAATGACCTTATAAAAAGATTACTGACGCTATGGTGCAGGACATCCCTGGAGATCATAACATCTTGTTTCACAAAAAAAAAAAAAAAAAAGATAATTCAAGCAGCACAAACTTGCTTAGGACTTTTTAATTATTTGGATGGTTTGTTACTAACAATAACTGAATGGTGCTTTATAGGCACCAGCTAATACAAAGGGTGTCCTACATTGTCTCATATGAAGCTACAGAATTGTTTCCTGAATCTTTTCCATGCATACAAGAAATTCTACATTGCCTTTAAGGGATTTATCTATTTGTTCTCCACTTCTCCCATAGGCTAAAGAAAAGAACTAAATGAGCAATCCTTGTTCTCCTAGGATTTGGGGTCTGGAACCATGTATAACCATGAGACTAAGTTAGCCATTGTGTGACACTGCTTACTGTGCACCAAAACAAAGGTCAGACATAAACCTGGTCTTAAATCACCTTTTTTAGACCATTATTTTTCAAGACTTTCCCTATGGTTTCCACTTTTTATGACCTTATCAGTACTGCCTTTTCATCTGAGTAAATTCTACTCATTTCCACTGGCAATGTTGACCTAGACTGAAATAATCCCAATTATCTCGTTGCATGCGACCCCAGCTCTAGAGGAATTAGGCGTATGGAAACAAGGATTCGGTAAGGCATTCAAAGTCACAACTATTTTTACCTCTGGAGAGGCTTCAAAACAGAAATATTGCAAACTGATGGCATTTCAGTATATTCACGGCTGTGCTCAATTCTAACAAGATATAGCAAATGATCATTCAGTTAGGAAACTCAGCCGAAAAACTCTGTATTGGTCTTTCAGATAGTTGAATAATTCCACAATTCCTCTGTGTAATTCAGGTAACAAACAAAAACATTGCAGCAGCATGAAACTTTAAAGCTTATAATCATGGCATATACAAATAACAGTATTATATCAGACACCTTGTATTTCTGTCACTATATTTCCTAGGCATATACTGACAATAAATTATATTTTAATTATTATTTTGGGGTGGGGTTGCAGTTTGTCTTTTCCAAAACCTAACTAAGTTTATGCATCATGCACTAGTCAAATTTGTTTTACCTAGCCTGGAGTTAGTCTGATTTGTTCCATATCTAGGGTGACTATTTTTCTCCTAATACTTCTCCTGGGAATCTTTAAGCAAGAAAGACGTAATTTCTGTTATGACTGCCTCACTATACCACTAACAGCAAATACTGTCAGTTCTTGCTACACTTTCTGGAAAAATGAAAAATAATGACAATAAAACCCCATTACCACTGCAAAACATAGGGATTTTTTCCAACTCATGTATCAGTTCTGACACTTTTGTTATTTATAAACAAGTTCAAAACATTTATATCAAAACTGAGACAAATTAAATCAAGATCTGAAAAAAAAGCCGTGTGCTCAGTTATTAAATAAAAAAAAAACAAACATCATGTATTTCTGTCAGGTATTCCTTTAAGAATTATGACTCCTTCAGGGTCTGTCTGGAACATTTTAGAACACACATCTGATAACCAAGAGTAGTTTGCTTTGGATTAGCAATTAATTGGCGTGGGCTTGTTTCTGTATGTTGTTTTTTAAGCAGAAATCCTCCACCTGTGTGTCGCTTATTCAGGTAACAGAATGTGTTTGGGCACCTTACTTCCTATTTCATGCGTTTGATAAAGTTTCAGCTTTACCGTTTAACATTTCCATTATATAGAAGGTAGAAACGAAAAATCCCGAAGGGGAGGGAAGAGGGAAGCTGGGAGCAAAAAAGTTATTTTAGAGTTTTTCAGAAGCACTTTTAGGAAACATTTTGATTCTCCTTCATAAAGAAGTTCTCTAGGAGGCATCCTGGAGAATGGAGTCATGATAACTATCTTTTCCATACGAACTCCTTAAATTTGAGCCCCTGTAATGAATAAAAATACAAATGATCTCAGACACTCAAACAGACAGATTACCTGGGGTTGTTTCCCTCTGCAGTGTTATTTGGCAGGCAGCTGGGCAGTTCTCTTCCCTGCAGCTTGCTACATCTGCAGGTCTTCTGCCCTTTTTGTCTTTTGGCTGCCAGGTCAGCTCTCTCTCCCTCTCAGCCGACAGGCTGATTCTCCCTCTCATCTCCTCATGCCAAGTTCACTCTGCCTGTCACAGAGCTGGCAGATCATTTCTGTCTTTGAGTTACAAGACCTGTGCCCCACTTACAGGGTCTCCTTTCCTCTCATCTGTGGTCTTTGTTCTCCTTTCTGTCCGCATGTTTTCAGTCCCCATTGTTTTAGTAAGTGAACTGGCAGACTGTAAAGTGATTATGCTAATGCATGAAGCCAGGACACACACTTTCCCTCATTTTTCAGATAGTCTGCCTATGCCTCAGCTCCCTGGGTGACGCACCCAAGGTTACCGAATGAGGGGGTAGCAAAGAGTTGAACTGAGCTTCCTCTGGTCCTATGTAGCAAATTTGACTGTGGGACATCCTAGGCATCTTTATACATTCCTAGGAGCCCATTTGGCACTGCCACCTTTACCACCTATATTAACTCTGCCACCCACTGTTGGATTAGGTCGTATCTTTAAAGTTCCACATCAGTAGCAGCAGAGACTGTATTTCTAAGAGCACTGCATAGCCTACAAATCCATCAGCTGGATGAAGGGGAATGTAGATTTATGAGAAGTGGAGTGGTGGTTTTTGATCAGAAACTTGCAGTGAAAAACGCAGATGCAGTGATTAAAATCGTTTGCTAAAAAAGTCCTGTAAGAAAAACAGGCAAAATAATTCTGAAAAAGTTAAGATATTTCATCTTCACATAAAAATGTAATTTGATTTTTTCAATTCAAAACATGTTATAGTTTTTATTATTTCCAAACACGTAAACTTTGTTTTTTAAAAACAGGAACTAACAGCAGTTGCTGTTTTTTAAAAAAATTGCACTGAACTAGTTTCAATAGCTGTCCAAGCCCTTCAATTTTTTTATAGACCAATGAAAACCCTCTACTAGAAGACAGGCCATATGCTTTCTAGTGCACTTTAAACTCCAGTCACATAGCTCTGTTGGACCTCAGTTAAAGAAAGGGGCTGAGAGATTTCACAGTTACCCAGCAGGTATTCACAGTTTGTTTTCCTTGGATACAATATAGCTAATGCCTCAAAAGGTATGTGGCTGTAGTATTTACATTTGGGGTTTTTTCGGTATGTTATTAAGAGCACCCTGGATCATTGAAACAGAATGCATGTGTGGAATGACCATGGGCCAAATAATTTCAGAGACTGGGAATGATTTTTGGTAATGCTTGCTGTGGCCAGACTTAATTAATTCTTCTGATGTTCATTGCAATGATGTAACAATGAAGGACTAATGTGTTATTAATGAGGTGGTAATGCTGTATATACTTCACAGAAATTCCATTATAATTGGCCGATCAATGTAGCATTGTTTTAAATTGTTAATTTCTTTTTAAGAGACAATGTAACATAAGTTAACAAATGTAGTTTTAAAGAAGGCTGAGGCCAGCTATTTTCCAATCACCTTTTAGGCTCTTTTGGAAAGCTTTGCCAACTTATTCAATTACAAAGCGAGAAGGCAGAGTGGTTTCAAAACAATTATAAAAGCTGCCAATAAATTTCATTCAACTCTTCTTACTTAAGAACAAGGTCAGCAATGAGAGAAAAAGATTGCCTTTGAAGCTCAGTATGCTAGATTTTAATTTAACGGGGGTAGCTCTAAATCATAAAAACAAGCTTCGAATTAATGTGGGCACCTTGAGACCTCACCAAAAAGCTTGATGTTTGAAGCAATTGTGCTTTTTACTGAAATGCAGGTCTTCTAAAAGAGTCTAAATTGGGGCACCCAAATTTAGTGGCATTTCACTATCCATATTTTATTATTATTATTACTGTGGGATTGTCCTCTTCTTTCTAGCTAACCACTAAACTCTTCATATTAGGAAGCCAGAAAAGGAGAATGTAAGGAATTACAGGCTGAATATTTAAAAAATTCGTGGCAATTCCTTGCCTTAGAGCATCTAAGCTTAAAAGAATGTGTTGAAAAAAGCCTCTGGCTTATCAAATTAACTTAATACGGGGTGGGAAAAGCCTTCCAAGTTAAGGATGTTATTTCCCATATGCTAGCTTTGATATAAAAATTAATATTTCTGCAGTCATTCATACTGCAAACACCCACAGTACCTACCCCCTGCAGTACCGTCCAGATTTGAACAGAAAATTTCACTTGCTGCCCTATGTTTAAATTAGGTTGAACTTTCTCAGAAAGTATACCTTTTATGACAAGAGTCATTTTTAGACTGCCACCTTGCTAAGTCTACATTGTGATTGCCGGAATCTTGCTAATCAAGGTGTAGTGCAACAATGTCCGTTGCAGCCACCAAACTCAATAAATGTATGAGTTTATGTCTAGCACAACATCTGTTGTCCAGTATCCCGGTATATTTACGCTGCTCAGTGCAGAGCAAAGTACTAGCTACACTGACTCACCCCTTGTACTTCTCTATACCCTTGTTCTTATCTGTGGCCAAGAGATGTAGTTACAGCTTCCCTGCTGAACCCACTTCCTTTCCTCATGCCTTTGGCCAGGGGATAGATTGATACAGCACATAAAGGCTGTTGTTATCCAGCCATTCTATCATTTCAGTGATTATCTGGGCAAATTTTTCAAAAATTTAAGTTAGTGGGTTCAGACACGGCAACACAGCCAGACATACTTTAAGACAATTCTGATTGCATGAAAATAGAAGATTCTCTGTCCATTCCAAGCAGAGAACAAAAATATTTCTCAAAAGCAGTTGTACAGAGAATTTTGTCTTCCGTTTCATTCTCATTCTGAATTACTTAGATGCTTTCAAAATGTTACTCTCATCTTATGATAAATTCTCCAGGACTTCTCCATAGGAAAAGTCAGTGTGCCAAACTGGTCTATCTCCATTAATGCATAACAGCTTCACTGGGTATAGTAGTGTCATTCTGAATACAGACTTGAGTTCAATGTCTGCCAAGTGTCACGTGAAAACTAATCTTGTTTAATATTAATATAGCTATTTTGAGCTTTAAAATAATAAAAGGCCAATTAAACTATTCCTAAATTTTTTGGAAGTTGGGCTTTGGTAGTCTTTCAAGGGAAGCAAGAGGAAGGATTCAATACTTATTTTAATTTCTCAAATTTTTAATATGTGAATGTAGGACTTTTAGATTTGTTTCGCCTCCACTTAAGTAATGAATTTTCAAAAGAATAGGTTTAAACTGCTTGAACACTTTAGAAGGACTCTACTTTCTACTAACTTTAACTAGTTATATGATTTTTTTTCTTATAATGTAGAGATCTGAAGTGTCTCTCAAAAGAAAATGACAAGTCTTTTAAGTATGATTTTCTAAAAAATCTTACAGGCATTCTACATGATACTACATTGCTTAAGAAACCTACATTCAGTCGTTGTTGTAAAGCAGTCATCTTAGATGTAAGATTTTACCACTATACTAAAATCTTTCCTTATACTAAGGCTACCCAAATAACAATCTGAAATTTGGTGTTCAACATAGATGGATCTTTCACTGGAAGAAATGGTTGTTATAAATTTAACTTCTGAACCTTACAAAAAATTCCATTTACACATTTCTGTTAGCCAATTCAGTATGTAAAATCAGTCCAGAAAAAAAAAAAAGACTTTTTACATTCAAATCTTCAGTGTAAGATGAGTCAATTTATTTGTTTCCTATATTCCTGAGAAATATTTGCATATTATGCAGGTAGAAAAATGTTTCTAATGAAATCACTAAGCTTGGCAAAAATTCCTCTAGCAACGATTTATTATTCTGATATTCACCTGCAGAAAAAAAAACAGTGCATATAAAACAAATAATATGCAGTCCCTTTAAAATGACTTCACTTAAAAATAGTGCAAGTGAAAAATAATTTTGTTTGAGAACATACAAACACTGATTTTGTTCTTCATGCAATATGCTTTGTGATGTATTTTTCACAATTCAAGTTACATCCACCACTTGTTAGTATCAGCACATCATCTAAATAACACGTATACACATACATACATACACAACATACTAAATAATTAATGGGAGAAACCCCAATCTGACTTATACCACTACCACACGGCATTGCTTGGCAGGAAGATTTGGTTCCTAGTAAGTGGATAAGCACGCAGGTGGACCGAAGCTGATGCTGATAACAAGGGGGCACTGAAATTGTCCCTCACCCCACTCCCAATCAGAGCTGGAGAGATGGATTTGTTCCAGCTTTCCTTATGAAATTAAAATTCTAATGTTCTTGGAATAAATACATCTGCTTTCCTTGTTGAGTAATATTCTTGTCCTACCTACACCAACAAAAACCTCCAAGAAATAAACGGTCAAAGAAGCAGATGAGAAGGATCTCAATCTGTTCTCAAAAAAAATCATATTGTGCAGGTGTTATATCTCATGTCCTGCACATTCCCAACCTACAAACTCCATTGTACATCACTCTAAACACTTTTTGTCTGAAAGTTGCTGTTTCTGTAATCCAAAGTGTCTTCACTTTGGCGAATCAAAACATAATGCTATTTTAAAGGCTCTCCAGTCTTTAATATCCTTTGTGTTTTAATGGTCACATAACTTCATGAGGGCCTGAATACTGCTCTTATCTCATAAGATGCAGAAGTAGCCACGGTGCTATTACAGTACTGTATTATTTTGTTTTTCCCACTAAGCAAAGATCCATTGAAACCCACAGTGCAGGCGTCCTATAAATTCTAAACAGACTTTGCATCATAAAAATAACACATAATGAACTCTTTCCCTAGCAGTTCACAGAGCAGTGCTCTAATCATTTAAAGCACAGGACTGGCCATTTCTTTCTAACGCTACAGAGCGTTTAGACATGCTCTATAGTAAGGCAATTCTATCTCATTTTGTTCTGACCGAGTTTACCATTTAGTCCCAGACATTTTTGGTCTGCTGTAGGTTTTGCTGGAAGATGGGAACACAGAAAAAGATTTTCTGTTCCCCTCTCTTGCATAAATACTGCAGGCAGAAAGAGACAGCTGAGCAGATAGGAGGTAAAGAAGAATCCATCCACTTTGCCCATGTTTGACCATGTTGACATTGCAGTACTCCAGCTTCGAGAAGTTTCCCCATTATTTCAAGGACATTTGTACAAGTGAAAGCAAGCACAAATGGACCATGAAAAAAGAAAACAAAATATGTACTTAATTTGCAAAAAGCAGTCAAATGAATATTCATATAGTTTTCAATCTATTTCTAGAAGCATAATCCAGCATTCCTGGACTAGAACAGCAATGCAATTTTTTCAAAATATAAAGTTGGCCAGATTCCCTAAAAGAACTTCTCCTTTTAAAATTGCTACAGGTCAGGAATAATAGAAAATGATCAGTGTTCTTAATATCAGATAATTTAAAAAGCATGAATTTCAATATTTCTGAACTTTAAAAAAATCTCAGGGGCTTCTATAATTTCCTATTGGGTAAAGCTGTATTGAATCCCTGGAGCTGCTTACCTCCTCCAAATATTTTACATTGGCTATGTAACTATTCCAAGAATAAATGGATTATTTTTTTTTCCTACTTCTGCCTCCAGATAGCTGCAGTCCTGGTTGCTTCACTCACAGAGTTGATATTTATTTAATTTGTAGTGTTTCGGTGAGATGACACATTGTCAGATCTGCCTTGGAAATTACATTCTTCAATTTATCAGCTAGTAGAAGCTTTAAAGTCTTCTCACATCATTGTGTCAGTGTGCCCCAATCCAATGGAAAGGAAACATTCCTGAGGGGTGAATGGGCTGGANACGGTCAAGGTGAGTGACAGCTATATATGGTGCTTGCTAGCTAGACATCTGTCTCATATGACTTCTAATTGATTTGTAGCTCCCACCAAATAAATAAATAAAACTCTCAGCCTACGCCCACCTAGCAAATTATTCCAGCACTTTACAGAGAATAGGGCCTAACCTTACCACTTGGCTCTGGTAGCTCTGGTCATTTTTTATACTTACTTTGCATTCAAACAGACTGCTACAAAAAGGAATGCAGAATGGAAATCAGGCCCATTACATACATTTTAAACACTAAATATGACTTTAAGGCAATCAAGGTTATGGTTTTCTTCATATGTAAAAATCCTACTGCATTAAAAACTTTCCTAGGTTTCAGCAACAACAAAATTACCACTAATTTATGAAAACTGTGTTAGTGCCTCCAAACCTTTGTTGTAAATTATGCATGTGAGCATGGAAATGCTAATGAAAAGAGGATTTCATTTACAAATGATTAGTACAAATTCAGCAGTCACGATAGTTATGCCAGTCTAATTTATTTTCTCGTAGAACATGCTGTTTGCCAGGTTCTGGCCATTTATTTCTATACCGTTGAACATCAACTTCTTGGACTTAATGTCACATTATCTTTTTATCCAAAGAAATGTTCATTTTCTTTTTAGAAGGTCTTAGTTAAATGAAGTCCTTGGGCTCAAAGTTAACTCTCTTGATTAAAACATTTGTAGGAGGGCTGCAATAAAAATTATGCCCTTTTGTACAGAAGTAATTGCTGAAATACTGTGATTTCTAAGACTTCTACTAATGTGTTGAAGAATATAGATATAATCACCTTCACCAGAGCCTATCACAGATTTTTTTCACTCAGCACACAATTTTTTATTTTTTCGTCACTACATAAGGCGTTTACTAGGGGTTAGACCTCCCTGGGAAAAAATGTGAAAGGCGGCATTCCAAAAATATTCTACAGGCCTCTAAAAAAGATGAGAAGAATCCATAGTGCAAGACTTTATCATGATTTTTTTTTGCCCAAAGATCCATGCTGGCTGGAAAATCAATAATGCCTTATATGAAATAGATCCAAATAGAAATGATAACATGGGGTTCTAGGGAGTTATAAAAAAATATTGTAGAAATCACTTCAAGGTTTCTTATTAAATAGAGAATACGGATCTTCTATGTATTTGTTAGTGGGGTTGATGTTTTGTAGATCTTGTTGGAAGCAGTTGAAGTAGAAACAAAATTTTCTTCTACACATCAATTTGCTACTTTCTGTTAAATCCTTTAAAATATTCCGGGCTGGGAAGTTTCATCACTGAGATTCCCCTTTTAGATGTAAAAGGAGACTTTTGTCTGTGTTTTTGTAGAAGTTCAGTAGAAGGCTTACATCTGAAGTTTGGTTTAGTCAATAAAAATATTTGCAAGCCTGGAAAGCCTGAAGAATTAGATCATTTGTTATATAATTCTGGCCTGAAAAACAGCCCACACAAAACTCCAGATGCCTACAAAATCAGACTGTGAACAGACTATTAAAAAATAGTAAAGCTCTAAGTTGTGGAAAACGGACTTCCTTTAAGCCTAGATCAGACAAGGATTCTAATTGCACAAACAACCCAAATCAAATACATACATAATGTGCAATACACATTTGCCTTTGACAGCTTTATTTGTTCATTAAACATTTATGTTAGATGGCTTTTAGCATCCTAGTCCATGATATTCATCTAAACTTGGCTAGAAAATTAACAGCTTAAGTAGTCCCATATTTTATCCTATTAATCTCTCTTTGGATTTTTACTGAGCAGATCTAATAAAAACCAATCTAAATTGTGCATTTCAAAATTGAATTTTAGGAGTGCTTTTGCTAACATTAGTTGTTTGGGGGTTTTCATATTATTATGTGGTATGGCTCCTTTCTCTGATAACTTGGTAACAGAAAATTGATTTTAATCACTCAGCCTAAAATGGGATTTCTTTTATAAGCAAATCAAGTACATGAATATTGGGAAGGGTTTAGCTATCAAATTAACATTGTAACTTGCTTGGAAACTATTTCCTACCAAACAGTATATAGAAAGATTTCCAGGAAACTTGTGCTATACATAGCACTTTAAATAGCATTTTAAAACAATTATTTATACACTTACAATTGCTTGTTCTATTAGCTAAATGCATCTGCTGCAAATCTAGCTATGTGAAGGAGCAGAGGTGAAGGCAGGGAGTGAAATACTTCCTACCATTTGATGATTAGAATACTCAGAAGTTACCCTACAATAGGCCATAAGCCTTAAAAAGTATAACAATTAAAACCTCTATGTTTTTAAACTATTTGTTACGTGAAATAGTACCAAGGAGTTATTCAAACAGACTTTCTGATTATGTACAAGCAATACGCATGTCTGAAAACAAGAAAAATCCAAACTGTATGATGTGCTAAAAAGATAAAGAACTGTAGAATCTGTGAGATCTTCTAGCAGCCTTCTTCCAAGGGAATCTCTTTGTTAAGACTTTGGGAAGACTTGCCAAAGTGTTTACATTGGAATGCTATTTGATGATCACTAAAGATCTTTAAGCTTACTTTACATGCAAACAATGCACATCTAAAGAAAAGCTTGGTATCAGACACAACAGTTTTAAAGGCACATTATGCACAAGACGTTTTCTGAGGCAACAAAATTTATTTTAAAAGTGTCCTCTAATATTTTTTTTTACTTTTTCAGTAGTGTTTATAAACTTAGCTGCTTGTGGATTTTCTGTCCGTATAGGCACGAATCACCAGTATTTCACTGTACTGCAACATACTAAACTACACATTTTTAAGGGAAATGGTTCTTCTCCGAAGCAGCTAACAAGAGCAGGTGAGTGCACCCAGATGACTGCCACACTTAACAAAGCCTAAAACACCCCGCTGACTGGCGAGATATAGAACTTCATTATATTCACAAACTCCAACCTGAGGGCTCAGAAACTTCTCAGAGAAATATTAACAAAGCAAAACCAGGCATGCAAGAGTGAAAAAATTATCAGAAGAACAGAGAAAGAAAATCTGAGAGCTTGAAAGCACGAATAATTTGTTCCCTAGAAGAGCATGACACCAGTCATCTGTCAGTCTTTCTTTCACACTAGTCCTCCTTTCTCTGGAAATCTACATCTTAATTTCAGACATATATACCCATACAATCTTTTGTTGCTACTTGCTAACAAAACCCAAATAATCTAGTCTTATCCGTATGAAGCAATATACCAACTGATTCGTCTTCCAGAACAATTCATCTTCTTTGCTTCCTTGCAAATAGACTCCACTGAACTTGTGAGGCTTCCCTAATGACGTACAGAAGTTGAAAATTTAGTTGTGATGTTAATAATTTCACAAAAATTGACAGTAACTTGATAAGGTGCTGCCATTACTAGATGCTATTCCATCATTAACAGAAACTGGCTTTGAGATACATTACATAATATCCTCAAAGCTTCCCATTTATATTCTTTTACTTGTTCAGCTGGCTCATCAGTCACACATACTTTATTTTCTTCTTTTAGCAACTACTTTAAACATTTTGATGCACAATTGTCAGATCGTGGACATATGAATATAATCTAAGGGCAAAATTTATTCCTGATGTGCACATTCTGTAAAGCAGCTATGATGGTAAGAATTGCTAGGCCAAGCTGGGAGAGAGAGGAGCAGTACAGGAATAAGTGATCTGACATGTCACATACTGGATGTGCTGATGGTCAGCCAGATCATCATCATCCCAGTCTTGAGGTCTTTAATTTAAATATACCTTACAGAGATTTGGGAGAATAGCAGCAATGGAAATAACGGATGCACAACCCAAACATTCCCTTGTTCAGGTTTTCTACAGTTTCTTTGTTATCTGTCAGATCTTTAGCTATACAGAAACCGTTTAAATCAAAGCTAGCAGACAGAAAGATTTCACCCCAGTTATATCCCATGTATCACCAAATTTTTGGATAAACTTAGTGTCTCTAGCATGTTCACAAGTGCATCTAACACAGAACATAATCGCTTTGTACTGGTGAAGTATTTATTAAACTGTCTTCTGAAGGGAAAGATCCAGAAGAGAATAAGACATTAAAAGCCTTCAGGAAATGCATCCTAGTGGATTGGTTTCTGGTTTGTCTGAGTTTCCAGCTAAGATTAGTGAGCATGACCTGACTGAACTGTGCAAGACTGAACAAGCTATCATACTTGCAGCTACAAGACTGACATAAAAGACGTTTTCCTCTTTTTCATCTCTCCCAGCAATCACACACCTTTGCTGGAAAGGGGCCTCTATGACAGAATGCAGGTGGATGATTAGCTGTGCACAGTGTAAATACCAGGTTGGCATTTAAAAAAAATTGAGAGGATTCTGAGAAAGCTTATAAATCCTCACAAAAATACTGATAAGTTTGTTCTTTACCTTATTCATATAAAAAAGGCATTCAGAATGACAGAACAGGCTGATGAACGAAACGGAGACATGTTAGTCAGGTATTTTGGCCCAACATTTGCTGAATTTCTCATGCTTTGGCTGTCGCACGTTTAGTATTGCACTTCTCTGGTGGAGCTTAATTTTTCAGCAGCAAGGTAGACAGAACAATGTCTATGATGGTATCTTATTTATTATCGTAGAACTTGTTATTCAGCATATGCAGTTAATTAATTTCAATGTCTGGTGCTGATGTGTGACTGCCTGAGAAAGCACCCTTCATGAGTTTTGCATGAGTTCCTGAGGTGCTGCTGCCTTCACTCCTACCACAGAAAACTTCTCTGGAAGTACATGTTCAATGAATTATCTGGGGCAGCAGTGCAGCTGCTCCTCCTGAATTCTTCATTTGTATATGTATTTCATCAACACTAACAGCTGCAAATTGCCCACAGAATTTAGGGAAAAAAGAACCTTTCAAAAAAAGCCGATTTCATTTTTATCATTTTGCTAAGTAGGGTTGTGATAAAATCTCCACTGCCTATTGCAAAAATCAGAAGCAACCTGTTTTGCTTATATAATGCAACATGGCTTTATTAGTATTACATTGGGCTTATAAAAAAAAGACTTGGATGAGAGCGGCAATGTAATGCCTGATAAAAATTTCGGTATCTACACCCATCTTTCAACAAACGCCCAGGGCAAAACTATACAGCACCGTGTATACTAATCCGATTATCACAAAACCCTCTATATTTTTTCCATCTGTTTTTTTGTAGTGCCAGATTTTCTACTAGGAAGGTCTTGAAATTTAATACCTCTTGGAAGAAAAAAAAACGAAACAGAAGAGAGGTACTGTCAGCCTACTTTGCTGACTACCTAGGGTGGGGGTGATGATGGCTGGCAGCTGGGCTACAGTAGTATGTTTGAATTAAGGAACACTTAAGAAGTGCCAGCTACCTTTAATTGAGAACTTTACAAAGGGATCTAGCAAGATAAGTATCAATTCCCTTCTGTGGATAGCCCCAGCAGAATATATATCTCTGTGTGTATATATATATGTATATGTATCTCAAAACTGTAAATTGTGACATTATTAGGGAGGAAAAATAAAAATTAAGATTACTTTCAGATTTTTCTCCCAAGAGAATTCTTTTTTCTTCCCAACATCTGAGTTTAGTGGAATAGAGAAACTGATTACTAAAAGAAGTTTCACAGCCTCTCTGTTCTATAAGAAAACCTAATGAACTTGAATTTTAATCTTAATTTTTTTGTAAAAAAAAAAGTTATTTAATGTTTAATTTTTGCTTTTTCATACTAAATGGCTGAAAGAGCCTGGAAAAAAATCCCTAACCTAAATTGGGAGCAATCACCATGTTTTATTAACTGTGAGGATTATCTTCTGGAGAGCAATCACAAAACTATTGAATATTTTACTTTTCTCATCTGTGATCTTTTCTTCTGTCTCATTAGAAAACAACCCAGTGAATAAATCATTCAGTGCCCAATTCTGTCTATTCAGCTCCTATTAAACACATTGTAAGAGCACTCAGCATCTCAAAGGGATAGACTTATCAGCCTCATATTTGCTGCAGTCTTCAGCATCCAGTTTCTTCCAATCTACCTATTAAATTTCTAAATGTCTTTTTAGTTGGATGTGTATGTGTTCTTCTACTGTGCTGCTACACATCACAACACGATATGTTAACGATTCATATAATTAAACTTAGTTAACTGATTATCTGATATACAGGTTGATAGATATTTTCTAGAACTCCAAATTAAAGACCAGGAGTAAACAACCAGGAAACAAGATTTCCTCAGGAAAAGAAATGCAGTTGAAATTTTCCTCGGAAAATGCTCTGGGTTTTTTCTTTAGTGGGAATACTGCAATAACTGTTAGCAGGAAAAAAATCACGGAGAAAGCTATTCCACCCTCTATCTCTTTTATTAGGGGAAGAATTTAGCTGTTATTCTACTAATGCTTATCACTAAGACAGCAGCACAAATCTTTTTGTTATTTTCTTTTTCCCCTCTCCCTAGTTTTCACATGAGTTTGATGACTGATTAGCCCCTGGGCTCTTTTATAACTTGTGGTAATGCAAGAAAGTATAGCTCCAGGAGATGTGTAATCTCATTGTCTGTACCACAGGAGTTAGGATTATATGTAATCTCGTTTTCTCTGACCACAGCAGGTGCCAGTAGAGGTACACAACCTTTTAAATAGAAAAATGTGGCTTTAGAAGATGTACTCTGATAATACCTGATGAAGGTCTGAGTGGAATGGGAAGTGCTCTGTTTGATGTCAGGGCACTGCTCTTCATAGTACCCTCTGATTTGGAGCAGCACACTTCTGAGATTCAAAGGTCAGTTCCAAAAACCACAAGTGTTTTTGACCAAGTTACAAATACCTTTACAGAAGTTTACTCATATCTTAAATGATTTACCATGGCTCCATCACAGTTTGCTGCCAATGACTCTTTTTGTCCTATACCATGCCCCTCACAAATGGCAAAGAATATTACATCATTCATTTCTGATCTTATATCAGCAATTTCCAAGCAGACCTGCACAGACACAAGGCAAGGCTACCTGGCCTGAAAGCATACTGCTGGTTATCACATTTCCATGTGCCATGGAGGGAAACAGAAGTTGAGCTCAGACACTCCCCTCAGAGCTGCCAGTGTTCTTCAGATTAAGTACAAATATGGTTTTACTAGTCAAGCTGGAAACACTGGCTAGAAAAACATGACAAATAATGTCTTAGATGAGGTGATTTGTTAGATGAGCAGACCTGCCACACAACTTCTGAAATAGCCTGTGAAGCAATTCCAGTGGTATACTATAACAAAATTTCAATATACATTATTCCTACTGAAATATAAAACTATAAAAGAGAAAAATGTATTTCAGGCTGAAAAAAAAAAAAAGAAGATACATTAAGTTCTGAGGATTAGTTCAGGAGTTTGTTTAATTTTGTTTTTAGTTTTCATCAGGGGAACAAGTTCCATGGGAACATGGGAGAAATCTCTGTTCTGACATCTAATGATGATTGACTCTCTTTTTGGTATGAATGAGTTGCCTGTAGTTTATCTAATTAGAAAACCGTGTAGAAAATATCACAAACATTTGAAATACACTACTGTCATTTTAGTGTGCGACTTGGCTTTTAACAGATTTTAAAAAAGAAAGGAGATATCATGTATTTTAGTTAAGTTTAAAGTGGATGTAGAGATGTAATTTGCAGATTGCCAGAGTCCATTAACCTGATGTCTAGTTAACATATGGAACTGTACCTTTGAGGTAGGATGAGCCATAAAAGAAGCTAGAAGCATTAAGCCAAAAGATCTGATTAACTGCTCATTGTGTACAAATAAACCATCCAAAAAACTGTACCCTGACCTGAACTATTAAGAAAGTTATGGATTCTGATAATAACAAAAAAAAACCCCACATCTGAAAGATGTGAAACATTACAGTTTCATTTGAAAATAAATCTTTGTTTAATACATTCACTGCACTACTGCAGTGTTGGAAGCCTGATTATTCAGTCTTATTCTCTCAGCTTTCAGGAAGAAAAGCTGCCGTGCAGAACCCCAATGACTAACGTACCTTCTAGTATAATATGCATCAGCCTTATACTGCAGCACAACATAACTAAAGTCACTTCATCATATTATTACTACCTTTACCACTCATTTCTAATTGTGCATGGCACCTTTCTTTAAAGATATCCTTAGCCCTGCCTTTCCTTTCAGCCTTAAAAAAATTTGGTTTTATTTATACTCTACTCCTGAGATGATATTTAGCTCTGTTGTAAACAACCAATTTAGAAGAATAAAGCCATTGAAAAAAATTAATATACAGCTGTCCAGATATGTAATTAAGGTTTCTTAACACTTATTGACTAAAACATTTTCCTGAATTTTACTGTATCCCACGAGTTTTGGGATGAACAGATAGTGTAACTCAACTCCCATCTGCTCAATAGCTTTACCAGTCAAAAGTTGAACAGCTCTTACACCCTCAAACAGTATTTGCATCAACCCTGTCCTTTTCCTGTCTCCTTTCCTTTTGCAGGTTCCTATTTTTAGACTGAGATAACATAGCCTCGTTTATCTTGTCACTTTACCTGTTTCATTTGCAGATGATTCTGCTTACTACAATTATGCCTTTTCTCTTTCTAAGTACAAAGGGGGCAATGGGAGTAACAAAAGAGTAACTCGAGGACAAAAACCCATCAGCCTTTACAGTTATACACAGCTGATATAAGACAGATACTTACAGGTAGACTCACACATTTCAGAATGATTTGTAAAAATACATTATAGCGTGTGTATATACATTTTTATAAAACATATTTTTCATGAGGAATATGGATGCACCGTATATTCTTACTAAGAGAATTTTGCAGAAACAATTTTCATTAAAAGTTTTCATTAATAAAACATCATTGCATTTTGAAGAAAAGCTGTAGAGACAGACATTCGAACACCTGGAACTGATGAAAATAAGAAAGTTATTCTACCCGCACCCAAAGAATTTTAAAGTCTTGGTCTATGAAAATGAAATGGGATCCAGTATCCTTTGAAGAGGAGATAATTTAAAGTTCAATGCTGATGCCAAAGAACTTTTATAGCAATTGGAGACTGATAGCCTGCATTTGTTTCCCAAGCTCTCTTACACAGGAAATCATAGCAAGCAAATGTGACAAAACATCTGTAAGATGATAGCTTACAAGATGACAGGTTACTTCTAAACATAGTTTCCTGCCAATAGTCTAGATTTGACGGATCTTATATCGATCTACACAATTTGATCGTTGCTTTCAAAGTAAAACAGATCCAGTAGCAACAGGGTCACTTAAAAATAATGACAAGTGTTAATAGATATAAAAAAATTAAAAATTAAATTTAAGAGGACACAGATTAGTCCATAGAGCTTTTTCATTGCATTGCCTTTTGTTAATCTTTGGGTATACTGAACTGACAGCTACCGTAACGCATGTAATATCCTTGATATCCAATGTCTTGACAACATGCATTTTCAACAGTATGTTGAAATCCAGCATACATGATGATATGTACCTTCAGTAACACATGGCACAAGAATGTGAAACTGATTTTTTTCCTTTAAATTTAGACAGGAAGGCCAGCAGCATTTTCATCTCTAGAATGGAATTTGCCATACTGATCCAAAGCAGAGCTAATCAAGGCACCTCCAAAAATTTGTATTCTTTTATGTTACTTTATAGAAATAATAATAAAAAAAACAGTAGAAAACAAATTGCATAACAGTGGAAATAATATTATTTAGATGATCTTACAGCCTCGTGGCCTCTGATGCACACATTAATGAACTGAACAATATTATCTACCATTAATACAGTTTTCATCAATAGATTTCTTGGTGTCTTACAAAGGAGGCACCTACTTTTCTTTCCCGCTTGTGACCAGGGAACAGAGTTTTTTAAAGGTGTCATGGTTTAACCCCAGCAGGCTGCTAAGCACCACAGAGCCACTCACTTGTTCCACCTCAGTGGGATGGGGAAGAGAATCAGAAGGGTAAAAGAAAATTCATGGAGTGAGATAAAGACAGTTTAATAGCTAAAGCAAAAGCTGCACATGTAAGCAAAGCAAAATACAAAATTCATTCACTTCTTCCCATTGGCAGGCAGGTGTTAAGCCATACCCGGAAAAGCAGGGCTTCATCACATGTAACTATTACTCAGGAAGACAAACACCATAACTTCAAGTGCCTCTCCCTTCCTCCTCCTTTCCATCAGCTTTTATTGCTGAACGTGATGTTGTATGGTATGGGATATCCCTTCAGTCAGTTGGGGTCAGCTGTCCAAGCAGTGTCCCCTCCTAACTGCTTGTGCACCCCCAGGCTACTCGCTGGCGGGGCAGTCTGAGGAGCAGAAAAGGCCTTGATGCTGTGTAAGCACTGCTCAGCAATAACTGAAACAGCAGTGTGTTATCAACACTGTTTTAATCACAAATTCAAAACATAGCCCTATCTATGCCACTATGAAGAAATTTAACTATCCCAGCCAAAACCAGTATAAAAGACAAAGCAACTTATCTTCTCCAGTAATTTCACTGGAAGATAATGTATGAAAATGAAAATAGTGGAAATGGCTGTTTCCAGGGTTATTTCAAGTTACCAGAGCCAAACTACAAAAACAAAGCAGCCTAATTTTTCTTCAGCATGAACATGACTTAGAAGGCCTAGTTCATCTTTTTCTGCTCCAAATTCCACAATTTTTCTTCTCCCCTTATGAGGTTCTGAGATCGGCTTTGACAGATGTGAATTACAGCAACATCTTAGTTCTCAGATTACCAGAATTTACAGCTGTAGAGTCATAACAAGTCAAAACACATGCAGAACAGCACATCCATGTAAAGATAAAAAAACAGAATTAACTGTGCATTCAATTAAGTATCTAACTACAGTAACTAATTTAATATTAAAAAGTAGCAAGAATATACAAATATAAACAGAATGCAGACAGCAGACCAGGCAACCGTGGCAATATGCCCAGTAACCAGTAATGTACACAGTACCAAGCTCTGATTACCACTACAGAAATACGTATGGTGTGGGAAGGGTGCTGGAGGGGAGGGAGTGGGGAACAGACCAATTTGGAATCTGTTACTTGGTCCTTCCTGTCATGATGAAGATATGTGTCTAATGAAGGCATCCAATCTGCCACCAGGACTATCCACTCTCCTTAGGAAAGTACACTATGAGAACAAGCTGGACTGAACTTACTATTTATTATTCATTAATAGGCAGCAAAAATTATTGCAGGTTTCAGAGAGTACAGAGAGATGAGTGAATAGAAATAGAAAGTGAAGCAAAAGTTGCACAACTTAATATTTGTCAAAAGTGGCAGAATAATTATAGACTATTATAATGTAAATACGCACCCTAAAATCACTTTTTCATTGTTATAAATTGTTATACTTAACCCGAAATACTATGCAACTACAAATAGTAAGCAACAAATCTTTATGATTCTGGATGACAGAGCTACAGTTATTGCCCAATTAAGAATGGAAGGAAATCTCTCCATCAGGCAGTCTAGCTATTAAGATGCAGTGCACACTATGGATGTGTCTGAGAAGTTTGCAGTCTGTGAAAGCGAAGGTGAAGGTCAAGGAGTAAGCCACAGAAACCTTGGCTACCTGCAGAGTCTGCAATCAAGATGTGTGGAGTTGATACGTTCTCATATTATTCCCAGAAACTACGTCTTTTCTTCCCATAAATGTGGTCACTGCATTGCTGATCATCACGGCTTTGTAGTACAGTGTTGTGAGGTGATTTATAAAACTCATGTTTTCAAGACAGTTCATCAGGGAATTGAAGCAGCTAAGATGTTGATAATCACTAGACCTGAAGCAGATCTGACACGCAAAATACCAGTCTTCCTCAAAAAACTTTTTCCTCAGAGGTATCTGCTATAAACAACTTCGGCTCATCTGTAGTCAAGAGCAGTACTGGTATATCTTGTCTAGATTTCACATTCCTTTGCTAAGCCACCTTCCCATCATGACCTTTCATCCTTCAGACACTCTTGGGCTAGAAAAGACTCTTGCCAGCCCAATAAATTATCAACAATACTTTCCATTTAAAAGTTAGTCCGTCACAACAAGATTTGTATGAACGTTCAGCAGTGAGCTCTTTTTCTGCTAGAAGTACTTCCTTATACAGCGCGTTGTTTTGGTACGTAGACATCTTCACCCCCCATTAAAATATCGGAAGTCTCAAATAATCATCTGAACACTACTTTTTTATCTGAGTAGAGCTTTGAAGAACTGAGTAACCCAGATGACTCATGAGAGACTTTTGCATTCCAGGTAGCCTGCTAATTTCAGCCACACAATAACAACAAAACCTTTGACAGTGAGGGCAAGTTACACATAGCTTTGAGAAGTCAGCTCTCCCCATTGGTGGTCACATATGCACAACTTGGATCATTACCTGAAGTGGTGCAAACAAAACTATCTCCCAGAAAAGACCAAACAATAGACAAAACTAAATAAATGCATGAATGAATAAATAAAAGAAACTGCCTTCACACCTGGAGTCAGAACTGAGACTGGTAGGAGCTGGCTGGACAAGTGTAGCAGCTGCCATCCACGTGGCAGCAAGAATTCAGTGCTCAGTAGGTGAGCACCAGCTTGCAACACACAACCAACCACATTCAACTGAACTTTGAGACACTACTTGTCTCTCCAACTACCTTAATTTTAAGAAGGACTTAGCCTTACATGCACTGAAACTGCGAGGCATAATCCCATCCAAACTCCAGGTCCAGGTCCCCTGGTCTCTACTCAGAACATCTTTTTGCTAAACAATTCCATTGATTTCAGCAAGCCCAGGGCAAACTAAGAATAAACAAACCCAAAAAATCACTATGCAGAGAGTCCAGTTCTATACACCAAGTGGGCACTTCAGTCATAGCAATAACGTTTATGTTCTGGACATCTCACACAAAAGGAAAATCAGCTTCCGTTAACCTCCATTCATTATTTCGCTTGTTGGCTTATGCTATTGGTTTGAAATTCTGCAAGTCATACTGCTTTTGATACTGGTCCAGTTTCTTGCTTCAAATCTTCATTTTCAACCTGCCTCTTCACAGAAGAGTCATCGAGGTGAGGATGAGGTTCTTTTTATCCTACCTGCTACCACTTTTCTGCTAGTCTTGTTACCACTAACGATCTTAAATTCTTTACAGCATTTAATCAGGTATAGTATTTAATCGGGTAATCACCTGCCGAAGTAAAAATGATGTTTCTAAGCAGTCCATTTGCCTTTGCAGCACAGAAAGAAACAGCTTTGAGCAGATAGGCTCAAGAACAAATGCAGTGCTTCTACTTTGATGATTAGCTTGTTTGAATAAGAGTTGAGTGAAGAGATTTACTTGAAAATAAAACCCCCCCCCCCCCTCCAATGGTGCTACCTATTCTGTTACAGAGTACACAGGAAATTTTGGGGACTGCCTCCAGAGAAAAAGATAGGAACTGTGTTTCATGATGCTTCCATTCTTTTGGTCCAGCACGCAGCAATGTCCAGTGCAGACCGTCAGAACACCTGGTGACTGTGTCCAGCACGTTCTCATCTTCAGTTGAATATGGCAACATGATATTACTTAAACACAGCAAAGATGGTATCAGTGGTTTGAAAAGTCTCTAGTCAGAATATGCAGAAATACTAATGAGTAAACATGACTCCATACTGGCCAAAGTGGTTGAATATGTAAAAAAAAAAACATTACTGATGTGGTTGAACACCCGGTAAAAAGTCAGCCTGATTTTTTGCAGATAGAAATCACAATTTTAAAACCTAAGAGCATTCTTCAAAGAAGCCAGTTACACCTTAAATAAAGTTCATGCACACAATAACATCCAGATTCCCAAAAAACCTACTTTTTACTAGAGAATAAAGACAGGTTTAGTGTGAGGTAAAAGGGAAGTTTCCCTTGTATGCTAATGAACTGGTAGAAGACTGGACAAACAAGCTAGGAATAAATGAGGATTAAAGACAGAGAGGAACTCAGTAACGTTCCATAGAAGTTCATGCTAGAGCCCCGGGTATTTAATATATTCATAAGCTACTTGAAAAAAATGAAGAATAAGGTGACAAAATTTGCTTAAAGCAGAAAATAGCTGAGGCTTCTTCAACATGGGTAAGAACACAGTTGAGGGAGCACAGGATGACTGAATTTAGATTGATAATTCACCACACCTTGTAGCACAAGACCCATAAGGTGTGCAATGAAAGCACATGGCAGCAGTTTTAAAATAAAGAGCACAGATGTAAATCAATTTTTTCCTACACGATTCAGAACTAAAATGATGGAATGCATTCCAAAAGGACAGGTTGGATGATAATATGTAAAAAGATTAAAACTCTCTTAGACAAATGGAAGAGAACTCCCTCAAGAGCTATTAAGCAAAATGGTCTGAATATAATATTCTGGTTAAGGAGTTCTTATACTGCAGACAAAAATAGGAAAAGCCATACCTACAGAAATATCAATATGCTTACTCTGCTTTTACACTTTTTTTTCAAGCATTTGCTGTATCCTGTTGTCTTTGTTAATTTCTCCAGCATCAGCTGGAGACTCTTGGTCTTATCTATTGCAGATACCCTTTTGCTCTTGGAGCTCTCTGCCCTTTGCATGCAGTTAAGACAGTTTCACCTAGGAATATACAGACACTGAATGCTGCAGTTTTCTATTTTCCCTCACAACCATTCTACTCAAAAAGTGAGCCTAAAGCTACTCATCTTCTGTTGTGCACAGGATGAAAATAAGACAAGAGAGAAGGAAGAAAGAGACTAATGATAGTCAAGGGATACTGACTAAGTCAGCCTTTCCAAAAGGTATATAAGAAGCAACAAGTATCACATAAATAAAAAAATAAAGACACTAAACCCTCAAACCCACCCCCCACCAAAAAAAAAAACAAAACCCAAACCCACTTATCTATTTTGTACAATGAAAACTGTTACTGGATGAAGAATTTTAAAAGAAGCTTAAATACAATTTAAATTTTCTGGGCTATATTCACATCATTACTTGATTAAGAGTAGCACTCAGATAACAAGTAGGCTTGTGTTGTACATGGCCTTGTAAATAAAGTATGAGGGAGATAAACTAACTTTTACAACTTTTCCAGGAAAGCTGGAAAATTAATGGAAACCACCTTAGCCCTAAGATAGCTTCCCCCCAAATAGCAGAGTAAATTAACTTACATAAAAGATCCACATTGCTATTGTTAGCCTACTTCCAGAACTCATGCTTCCTAATTTAATGTTAGCTTGCACATATAAACCACAGTGCAATTTCTATATAAGGCATCTATCCTCACCGTACAACACCATTAAGACCCTCCAGGATGTGTTTTACCAGCCTGCTAATCCAACCCTCACACAGCACGCCACCAGCAGCCTCATATATCATACCACACCTTGAGGCATATGTTAATTGACCAATAAAACACACCTGTAGCATATTAATGTTATAATAAAACACTTTACATATTCAGTAAACTTTATATTATCAGTTCTCCATCAATTATGTATTAAGAACTAACATAATAAATAATCTGCTGAGCAAGGTGCAGTAATGTGAGGACAAACCAGTACAAAACACACTTTATCACCTTTTCTCTAGACTTCCAGTCTTTGTAATGCACTGCATATTTATAAATGCTTGAAGTAAGGTAAGATAGAACTCTTAGCTCTAAATCTTCATACTCTCTTCACCAAAAGATTGCTCTGTTGAAATTAACAAAAGAACAGGCTTTCTTATATGTATTTGCCGGCATCAGGTTCTCTTAATCCTAATATTAGTAATTCCCTTCTGTATAGAATCCGTAGTTTCATCTTTTGTGAGTACTTGTTAGCTGACTCAGTATTAGCATTAGCTTACAGAAATATTTCCACTAAAAAGACACTAAGCCTCTTCAGGACTAAAATGGAATTTCAGTAAAGAATATTTACAGTATCTCCAAATAAAATTGGCACATAACTAAAACGAGTAAGTCCCATCACCACAAAAAGCAAAAATGAGAGCCAATGTGGATTTCATTGATCTTGTAATGCTGGACCTACCAGGGGCTCACTTGTTCTCCTATTTGCTTAGACAGGAACAGTCTTGGAACTTCTAAAACGTCTACTGAATGAATGACTACCACAATTCTCAGCAGACAAATGCTGAAATGCTTAAACATTAAATATAAGCCTATAGTTTAAGTGAGGACTTCGGACATAATGGTCTCACTGGCTTGAGCTGCTAAGTCACCCCAAAATTGAACAATTACAATGACTTATGCTTCAACTTCCAGAATTCCAATAGTAAAAAAATCAATAAAAAAAACCCCAAAGCTATATTTATAACATGCAACATCCACTCTGTTTGCAAGCACAGAAAGATGCCAGATTGTCCTCTGGAGTTTGTCACAGTGAAAGGACAGGGAAGACTGGTAAAGTATGGACATACAAAGTAAAGCCAGAAGAAGACATGGTCATAAGGCAGAATACCTTCTCCTTTGAACGAAGGGAGCACTGAAAAGCTAGTGTGGATTCCTGTAATACACATAAGTAAGGGTAAAATAGGAACATCTCCTGACCATGCAGGATAAGCTCCCAGTCATTTACCACACAAAAGAAACAATGCAATAATTTTAGACTGCATTAAAATGAGTATTATTAAAATCACTACACTAGAGCACCTCAACGAACTGATCATGGTATATTTTTGCTACGAATTAAGACTGTCAATGTATGCATAACTGTTTATTTTCACTTTCATTTATTTTTTAATCAATACCTTGCTGAAGAGCAGTTGCATTCAGAAAATAAGCTTGGATCCATTTTAGGTTTGAACAAATCCACATATAGTAACAGAATTTAAATTTTTCTTAGCAGAGGTGAATTAGTTAGAGCGAGGATCTGTAAAACAAAATAACAATTTAACCAAAGGTAATTAAGGAACAGAAGACTGAAGGCATATAAAGCTACTTTCACTAACAATTCTTCTGTTGTATCTCAGACCTTTACCACAAAATGGCTAAACGGACCAAAGGTCCAGCCTACACTGTATGCAACTCCTGTGTTTGAAAGTTAAGAGCATGTTAAGATGTTGATTAGCAATCAGTGCATTCACAACATATTTTTTTCTATGGCAGATAAGTAGATGGTAATCTAAAGAAATCCAAACATATCTTCAAAACGCAGAATCATCTGCTGTCTAATAAGACTTCTTTTTCAGTGTCTTCATGAAGATACATAATTTTTAAAGATAATTACTCCCCTTTTAATGGTATTTTTTCCCCTTATGGAACACAATGAGCAGTTTTATTGCTATTCAAACTTTTTCAGGGTTTTTCTATTTCTATACCTTTATTACAGTATTTCAATAGCACCCCTCAGTAGCAGCCTCGATTCTGTCTTCATCATGTAAATTGTGCAATTGTACTGTCGCACACCAGCATGGGGGAGATGACTTTTATTTACATGCACTGATCTATATATTTTTTTTCTGATCAAATTCCACCAATTTACCTTTCCAATCATCCCTGCATTTGGTTCAACTTACTAAAATACCTTTCAAAACTACCACTTTACATAGATGATTTCAGACTCAGGACTCCTGCTAGGCGTGAAAGAATGCTTTTTGAAAAATGTATTTATGCAAGCACAAGATATGGAATATCATTTTGTTTGTTTCTCTCAGACAGTAAATTTACTCACAAATTTCCATGCAGGTGAGGAGGTAACCCAAGAAAGCAGCACTGTTGGTATGTTTTAAACCAGTTGCTACCAGTTTTCAAGTGCTGGCCTATTTTCATTGAAAATACTTTGCTTATTTGTATTCCTAATAAACATTATAGTTAAATCCAGATACAGCAACAGTCACATAGAAAACAGATAAAGGCTGGGAATAATCAGTAAAACATAACTCCTAAACAATTCCTGATTCTTTTCTCAAAGGGGAAGTTAAAATTCATATTTCTACAGATTGCAGACTTAGATAATTAAAACTCCTGTTTTACAAGAAGCTATACCATACCACATTTTTTTCTCAGTGTTCTTATCCATTGCTGCCTTTACAAGATAAATGTTTTATGAAGTTGAAAAGAATTAAAATCAAAACCTCCATAAGTTACGAAAATAAGAGAGGAAGAAGAGTCAGCAAATGCATGAGTGTCAGTTTGAAGATTATTCAGTTGCCTCTCATTACGGGAACAGTTCTTATGTCTATAGCAAATAGAGGATACATGGAACAGGAAAAAGCTAGAGGCAAGCAGAAGTTAAAGGGCAGAAGAGCGCAAAATTATCATCATCATTATTATCAGTTCAGTATGGACATACAACTGAAAGCTCTCAGTAGTTATAAGAGTAGGTGAAAATCATGTTATTATTCATAATGCTGCATAGACAAAAAGAACACACCTCTTCTATCACCTTCCATCCACCACACATTGTTCATGCCATTGAAGTGCGTCCTAAAATAAAATATAGGAATGACTATGTTATAAATATGAGAGAAATAAAAGCTTTTGTTTCCTGGTGGTTATTCAAAATGCATCCTTAGGGTCAAATTTTTAGCTATGATTTAGTCATGCCTCAGTTTTGTGTGATGGAAATTACTGGTTTTGCATCTGCAAACATTTGCCTCAGTCATGTAGATCACTTCCACCCAAGAAAACTCAAGTGAAGAGATAAAGTTACACTCAGCATCACACACACAAAAGTCAGCCTTGGTCTCTTTCTATGCAACAGACAGGGAATTTTATCTGACAGTAGAAATTGTATTATAGCAAGAAGTACTAAACAAACTGTTTCTTCTTGCAAAAAAGAGGTTATAAACCATATTCTCTGTCTAAATATGAACCAGTTTGAAGTTGTATATGTAAATTATCCACCCAGATGTCTCCAGGAAGTAGAGACGTTCTAGAAGGCGATGCTTCCTTATTTAGAGGTAAGAAGGAATAAGATGATCTGTAAAACCTCATTGATATTTTAATTCAGTGTTGGTGCAAATGCTCAAATAAGCATGCAAAACCTTTCACAATGAGAATATTCAGAGTATTTTTTGAAATGTCAGAAACAAACATTAAATGTATGAACAATATTTCAATGTAACGATGCAGAATTGGCAGAGCATTCAAAGAATGCCTCGAGAACAAGGAAATCAGATGTTCTATTTCCATCAAAACAAAACAATAACTCATTTCAGAAGTGTAATTTCAAGGAGACACAACAAATGCTCAAAACCAATATTATGGTGTTTTTGTACAATATATGAGATATTTGCCACAAAATCCAAAAATTATAATTTCCTCAGTAAAGGATCAAATTAGTGTTCTCATTCAGAGTAATAACAAAGAATTTCAAGATTATATGCCAAAACAAACTAACTTTGCATATTCAACCTTATTTTATTTCTTGTTTGATTGGGTTTTTTTCCATAATATTGAAAATGCACCTATGAAACTTGTCAGTTTTGTATACTGCATACAAAAGTAAAGACTTCAAAACAAATACTGTCCTACTGTGGGTGAGTTATGGCATTGTGTGCCAGGTCTGGCTGGGAAGGAGTTACTCTTCTTCATCGCCATCCTTATGGCACCATATCTTGGATTTCTGATTTCAGAATAACACACCAGTGTTTTGGCTGTTGCTGAGGAGCACTTGCACAGCTGGAAACCTTCTGTGCTGCCCACTCTGCCCCCACAGAGAATACACCAGGGTGGGCGAGAGGCAGGGGTGGCAGAGCCAGGACAGCTGGCCCAGCCTGACCAAAGGGATATTCTGTGCCATATGGCGTCATGCTCAGCAGTAACACCAGGGCAAATTGCTCAGAGTATTTGCAAAGTAGCCATTGCTCAGAGATTGGTTGGGCATTGGTCTGCTTGTGGGAGGTGGTGAGCGATTGCCTTTGTATTGTTTGGTGGGGTTTTTTTTCTCCCCTCTTTCCTTCATTTATTTAACTGTCTTTATCTCAACCCATGAGTTTTTCTTGCTTTTGCTCTTCTCTCCCCATCCAGCTGGGGAGGGGAGTGAGCGAGCAGCTGATGGGTGCTTAGTTGCCGGCCAGGATCAACCAGCCATACACTGGTACAAGATTTCTCTTACACATGTATTTGTGTCAAAGGGTAAAACAACGTATCAAAGGAAAGAACTGTTCTAATAAATACTAATACCTTTAAGTACCTGAAGAGATGGCATAGGGACATTCATGTTAGTATTTCAGCAAAACTTAATATAACAATTTAATAATTACTAGTAGTTAACAATAGTTACAACATTTAAATAATTATTTAAATAATATTATCTAGCAGGATATGCTAGAGAAGTTTTTGTAAGAAATAATCCTGCAGAACAGATTATGGCGACTAATTTAATTCTGCAAGTCACTTGAAAGGGAAAAATATTTCCTTATATCTTCATCATTTGCTATTTTTCTGTAACTTTAATTCAAACTTGAAAAAAAACTAGTTTTTCATTAATTTTGCAACATGTGAGTAATGAAGATTTATATGGAAATGGGATCTGTGCAAACTTGACACTTCAGTATTTTCTAAAAAAATAAAGAGAATCCTTTTAAGAGTGTAATAATTGTAGAAAACGTACCCATTTAAGCACTTATTTTGAATGTAATGGTTTTGGCTTCATACTGTCAATATGCCAAGAATAGCCATTTTAACAGGAAATAAGTCATAGGATTTGGGTTTCCAGATCCACAATTCTTTTAGCCCTATCAAACAGGCAGCAATCAGTCTGCAACTTAATTTCTAGGTAAATTATGTATGCTGCCCTACATTTTTCATAAAAGCCCTAACTCAAAACATTTTATGTTGTCCTTCTATTTAAGTAGTTATTTATGGATAATAGTTAAATAATAAAGAATTAACAGCTGTATTTAGTAAATAGCTATTCAAATAGCATCTAAACCAGGATCAAAGTAAGGAAAATGAGGAAACAGATCCTTTAAGTCAGCAACTGCAAAATAATAATTCGTTCATTTTCCTGTTGTGAGAAAGATGAAGTATGGAAGTGCTGTATCTGTCCTTGCAATTTCCCAGTCCGTTTTCTGATATGCAAAGTCCAGCAAGTGTTACTTATTTACAGGCATTTTTTCTCTCTCTCAAATGTTGATTTTACTTGTGTTCTTTCTTTTTTATAATATCTCTGTCATTCTTTTGGGAGTTGCTCATGTTGTTTGGATCAAATATTTCTTTTACTGGCAGTGCTCTCCCCCTCCTCTCTTTTTTTTTTTCCTCAGAATGAGGGATTTTTGTACATTAGCAATAAAAAGCCCAGGACAGATTAGCATAGAACAAGATAGTGGCTTGCTCTGACTTGACATAAAGTGAAGCATGTCAAATTAAATCCTGAATTAACACAAGAGCAATACATGTCCTCATCAAAAATTTAAACAGAGTGGGTCTAGTATTTGTTTTGTTGCCAAATCACTTTAAAAATGTACTCTAGGAGACCAAATTTTAATAGGATAAAATTATACAAAGACAACAACATTTAACATAAGAACAATTAAACTGTGGGAAAAAAACTGTATATGACACAAAGCTATTTGATTGATGACTAATATTTATCTATTATTTTGGTGGGGTATATAAAGAGCCAAGTTATGAATTAGTAACTTAATGATTACTTCCACACAAAACAGGTATAGGAAGCTGAAATACCAGCAAACCTTTTTACATTCTGCCCGAGTCAATATTCCCTTTCTTCAAACATTTACAAAGCATTCCAATGGTAATGAACGTATGTGCACATACAAAACTAACACAAAAAATAGCCATGAGCAATGCTAAAACTCCTAGGAAAATCTGAACAGCAATACCAGTTCAAATTCATCAGCAAATCTATTCCTATTGAAAACTTTTGAAATATTGATAATTTCTTTTTGTTGGCTTTTCCATATACCAAAAATGGAGCTCTTCTCCCTTGACAACTGACCAAACTTATACGCTGAGTTGCCATACTTTGAAACTAAAGGGCAGTGCCTCTAGCAAGAATCCTTCAAACAGTAGCAGACTGTCTGAACATTACCTGAATAACTTGAGTGCCCTGGTGGGCAAAATGACATGGAGTCCACATTTTACAAAGCTGTGTATACATACATACATACATATATAAGTACAAAATGCATATATAAATATAAATCAACACTGGGAATAGTGGCTATGAATTCTATCATCTAACTGTAGCTATCTAGAAGTTCAAGTATCTGTTCTGATCTAGTCATGATATTGGTATCCATGGAGAGAGAAAAGCACCTTCTGAAAATAAATGTCTAAGGTAAAATGGATGCCCTATAGGAGGTAGGTATATCTCACACTGTATCATGAGGAAGTCCACGTGACTAACTGAGGTAGACACTTAACCGTGGGATGGGTTAGAACATTCAGCTGAAATGAAAGCCAAAGCTGCTACCCCAAATAGCATTCCAAGATTAACATTTATTTTTGGATTAAACTTCAGTTTAATACTCAGGAACTTTATTATTATACAATGAAAAATCAGTTATTTTAGTGTTTACTGCCAAGTCTACCTCACATCAAGTAACAAATTTTAGAAGGTGTATTAGTATCGGTAAAACTCTGCTGCAGTCCTGCTAGTTGTAACATTAGTGGAATAGTTTCTATGCAGGGCATGGTCACAGTAGGAGCTGAGAATGACAAATTAAATATCATGCTTTATGGAGGCAAAGGTTGTATTCATATTTGTAGCAAGTATGAAACAGATTAAAACATAATACATTTAAAAATGAGAAGTGCACTGATAACCATTATTCATTTTTCTGGAGACAAAAACCAAATAGAAAGATAACAGCTCAGCTCTTAAACAACAAAGTAAGACTGTGTGGAGAAAAAAAAATTGAGCGCAGGTGAAGTGATTATGGTACAGTCATAATTCTGACTTCCTCATCACCTGAACCCTGAGGGTGTCAGATATATGAGAGTTCAGTCAGCCAGGCGCAGAGCTGTTGAAGATCTGGTCCGCACTGAAGGAAGGAGGCAGAACAGAGGACAGGCAGCACTTTGACTTACAAAACAAGCACAGCTCTCAGAATACAGCAAACCAGTAATCCATGTCAATGGAACAAACAAAAATGACAGCCTTCTAAGGCACCTCTGGCCTGAATCAAATCACAAGTGCAACAAAACACACAAAATTACAAAGAAAATAATCAGGTTTTCAGACGTCTCCACAAAAGCTCAAACTGCCAGAAGACTGCTATTTTGCAGGTTTCTTTGGTGGCTCCATTATGTTATATTTACATTTACCGGTCACAGTCCATTGTTTGATATTTTTTCCTGGCTCGAAAATGTTATGTCAAGTAAACATTGCTATGACTTATATTCTGTTCCAGTCTCAAAGTTTAAAAAAATCTTATTAAATAACATTGCCATTCACTTCCCTTGACTGGATGCTATACCAGTCTACCAAAAACATACATGGTCCTGTATAAAAAGACAGGACTTCTGTCCATGACTGGGCTGTCTGTTCTTGCCATCAAGATTTGGAACTGAATTTCAAGTTCCCTTTGCTAAGGTCTAAGGGAGAAAATAAGTATAAGTGTGTTTAGTATTGGCCATACTAAAACAGTATGACAGAGCACATTTCCTTGTGCTGACCCAGTGACTCACTGTTTAAGAAAAGAAATGCGATACACAGGCCGTGGAACAATTACATTACTGCCTCATGAAAAAGAACCCAGAATTGTAAGAATCAGCTGTGCTCTAATCTTGTTTATATTTCCTTCATGTGAGCAAATGAAAAGAGTGGGATTTTCTCACTGCATTCATGTATTGGCAAAATCCATAATTAAGACAGATTTTGAGGACTCTGACTTTGCTTCTGTCCACCAGCACAACTGGCTATAATTCAGCATACCCTTAAACCTAAGACAACTTCTCCAGAGTTCTGTCAACAAAACAGCTCCTGCCTAACAGCAAGAACCTGCGTTCCCAGCTCAGTGAGCCGTCAGTAAGAAATGCAGGTTATTAGACGCCTCTATTATTACAGATTACGCAAGTGGCACAGAAAATGACACCTAATTCACGTTGCTCCTCAAGTCTGATGTGCCCCTCCACACAGTTCTTGTGAGCACGTACAGATAAAAATTCACTTGGCTTGGAAGACAAAAACAAGGATTATGTGTGACCAGTATTAATGAAACCTAAGCAAATGGTGAGACAGGACACCTATTTTACAAGGCTTCAGTATGTTTCTTTAATATGATATCTCATCTTAAAAAAAACATTTATAGTATTCTGAGTCAGATTACTGCAGTGTATCTCAATTTAAGCCTTCCAAAAGCAAAAAACTAGAAAAGCCATTTTTCCTGTATGCCCTGCTCTTTGGGATGTAGAAGCACTTGGTTAAAAAAAAATGTATTTTCTTCTTTGTATTCCCTTGTAGTGAGACATCCAGAATGTCCTAGAACCCTCAGAACGGTACACAGATGGGAACAATCCAGAGCTGACTGAAATAAGTAGGAAGGTCCCTATGGATATATGCACACCATTCTTCCACCACTCTTTTCCAAAAAAAATCATATTGTTGAATCTTTACAACCTTTACGTAACACTATTCCTACAAAAACCTGCTATGTTATTTGCTATTGTTTTGATGGCAAAATAAAATTCATACTTCATTTTTCAGAAATAATACATTAGGCAGTCATGATCAAACTTGACATTATAGAATAGGAGAGAGATAAATAATTGATTTTTAAAGTCTCTTGCAGTGTCATGTAAGAATGAGATTTCATTTAGGTGTAGAGAGTTTCATGACAGCTCTACAATATTTTATTTTCTAGTAATTATCTGAAGAATATTTTTGTTACATGCATTTAGTTCATATACTATGTGAAGAGTGAATCATTTGTTGCCATAATATATCTTATAAAGTGGAAAGGCCCAGGGTTTGAAGCCGGTCCATACAGAAATGCATACATACACAAACATAAGATATTAGTTAAACTGAGACTTGTATTGTGGAAACTCACAAAAACCATTTTCTCAAAGACAACTACTTTCAAAGAGAAAGAGATTCATAATTTGATTTGTCACAATAACTTAAAGCATATTGAACCTGGCAAAGTTGACTACAGTTTGAGGATGCTTACTGCCAATATATTGCAAAATATGATCTTATATTGGTAGAAAAAAGTCAAGAGAAAGAAGAAAAAGAGAAAAAAAGTGGGTAAGGTTGACTATCCTTGTAAATATAGTCATAAAATTCCATAAAAGTACATTGCTACAAAAGAAAAAACAATTGCTGAACCTGCTAGCCAGTGCCTTCTTACAGTCTTATTCTTCTGAAGCATCATTCTTAGGAAATAATTTCAAAACTTTATATGCTACTTTAAAAAAAGAGGCAAAAAACAATCAAAAAACCACCTAGAACTCTTACCAACTTTTGTCTGTGTTGGTTTATGCATAATTAACACATGGGATCCATTGCTGCAGTGTATATAGGCCCCATGTTAAGTGGATTTTTAAAAGTGAGCATTTACACTGAGGGACAAAAGTAATGCTGCAGGTTAAAACAAACTATCCCAGGAAAACCATCTTTGAGGACTTTTAAATTCAAAACCAGAACTCCTACTGATCATTCTGACACAAGAACTTCTACCCAGGTTTATCAGGGAGCATATAAACCTGCATGTCATTTCCCAAGTTACGAGCTAAATCCAGGCGTTGGGGAGAAGAGAGGAAGGGAAACTTCCTCTTCAGACATACTACCTGATGCATAATTTCAGCATTTCCTTCCTCTTAACCTGAAACAGATGAGTTTGATTATGATAAAGTAAACTGTATTGAATGTTCTACAGAACTAATAATTTCTGTTTTCTGAAAAAGAAGGGGTTTATGGGATTATGATTCCTGGATGTAAATATTTATCAAAAAAGGAGCAGATGCTGCTGTCAAAGAAGAATCATTTGCCAGTTTCATATGACATCAATCACACCAATTTTTAATATATGCCAAAAGTAAACAATGCTTATTATATTATTAAAACCTGGTACCACAGTAATATATTGTGGATGTGTAAAAGATGGTAAAGTACAAGGGAGAGGTTCAGTCCTGGCCTTTCCTATACACCCTCACAAAAGAATAAAAAGGCAGAAGTATGAGTGTGGTGGTAGGTGGTGCACACCCAGGTAGGAAGTAGAAGGACTAGGGTTTTTTTCTCAACTTCTGCCCAGGGTGAGAGAGTGGGATGTAGAGCAGAGTAAGGGGAAGAACGGCAGCTAGGTCAAGTCCTGTCCCCTTGCCTCTCTGCCCCAGCCAGTGGGTCAGCCTGCTTGACAGTGACACAATTGTAAATGCTTTGGTATTAGAAGGAACAAATAGACATATAGCATTTTATAGGAAAAATTAAGATCTAATGTAAAAGGAAATAAAATAAGTAACTAAATATGCCCAGGGCAAATTATTGAATTAACATACATATATGAAGAAGTCAAATAATGAAGAAGAGTGTTTGTGGTTGTCATTGGAACCTTTCGTCTTATTATAAATATGGATATGCCTTATTAAGTTTGAAAACACACTTAACAAGGAAAAGATGTAAAAACTGTAGTTATTACCCATAATAAATTATTTTAGGTGCCTGAAAACCTGCAGCAGTAATAAAAAATTATGGTACCAGAAATTTTTGAGCAATTATTTGCTAAGAGAAGGTGAAGAGTTAATATGGCAATAATCAGAAAACACTGAAAAGGGCATAAAGTATGCCACGAAAATTAATGAGAAACCTTTGTGGGAAGAAACAAAAAAAAACCCTGAGAAAACTGAAAGGAATACTGGAGAAATATATTGTGGAAAAAGAATAAACTGAAAGAGAATTTTATCTTTTCCAAGTTGCATATAATTCTTTCTCTGAAAGAACAATATTAGAACAATGACATTGGTAGAGATCATCACCCTTCATGCAGCTAGGCTTTACCTAATATGAACGTGAAGAGTACGCTCATTATAATCATAATCCAGCAAAACTCTAAAATCTGTTCTTCAGCCTCAGTGACAACAGTGACTTTCTAGACAAAGATACTTTGTTAAAGCTTATATATAAGCATTAAGAGTAGACACAAAATTAACCTATCTGTTTGGTCACCCAGAAAAAGGGTTAAATCTTTTTTCTTTGACCTACACATACGAAAAAAGGAGATTAAAACACTAAACACCAATAAAAATAGTTTCAAATGAAAGGAACTTATTAATTAAATTATTGCAATTATTATTAATTAATTGTTATTAGTAACAGATGCATTGAACTGCCAACAGATGGTGTGATATGGTGAAAAAGAGATTAATTTCATACATTCACTTTTGGCAGTCCTTCTGCCCAACCAGACCATCTGTGACACATTAGAAACATTAGAAGCTGTACCATACATATTGCAAAGATGATACAAATTATTTGACTGTTTGCTTTTGCAGTCCAACATCCATTCATTCTTCATGATCACAGAATTCTAAACAAAGTAGTTTTTATCATATACATTCTGACCCATGCTCCACCACTGTTTCCGTAGCATACTGCAGGGATTCTGCAGGATTGCGTCCAAATGATTTTGCAAACAGCAGAGCTGCATGTTCCGGTATGTGATGGAGCTGAAGTTCTTACTCACAGCACATTCTCCACTGATAACAATAGGAGTTTAAATTTGCACTTTGGGAACCATCCTTACTTTACTTCACAATAAATTTCCAAGTGAAAATTTCTAAGCTGTTTACAGAAAAATGATAGGGAGGTTAATGCCATCCTCCCTGATGGCTCTTACAATTTTGTTTCATGGCAGCGTTTAATATTTGGACATTTGTTTCTGTTTTCTTTCTGCTTTGGAATTTTTCTACCATATTTATATAATGGATTTTGAAAAAACATCCATTTCAGCCAGCCAGTACATCTCCATAACACACTTCAACTTTGCTGCAAATACGTATGTATACACACATAGATGAAATTTCGCTTACCTTTACTCAATATATTTTTAATGTTAGAAATTTAAGTTTAATGGACACACACCTGTATAATAAGATTTGGAATACAGAAATAAGAGATTTCCATAGATCAGACTTATTGATGTACTGTGATCATTTTAGGAGAAAATTTAATTGACTGGGAAAAAGACTAATGACATCTGTTTCCTGTTAAATAGTCCGCTTTTTTTAGTGCAAGTCTGTACTTTAAATTGTCCTAGATATTTTTGTCCTAGATAACATATCCAAATCCATCTGCTATGGTCATCAGAAGACTTCACATTGCAATTTGTAGAAGTCAGGAACGAGGAGCTGGATTTCAGTGACCCAAAATGTGTGAGTCACACATACATACTGCATATGTATGTTCTTCTGCCTCTCATCACTGTGTTCAGGGGGAAAAGAATAAATGGGCTAACTGAGCAAGGTATATGATCATTTTGTGACTATGGAATTTACTACTGCATTTATCACATGATTTTCAGAGATATTTTCACTGAAGTAAAGAGATATCGTACAAGCAACATTGCTAACTACTCTGCCTTAGTCTTTCTAAACAACAGATGAAATAAGCCTTATGCTACCTTTTACACCTTGTTCCTCAAGTCTCTTCTCTTTACGCCATGCTTTTCTTCTATGGTTTTCTAGTCCTCCCTCTTCTCAGTATAATTTTAATGGCTTAGCAAGCCAGATCTCACAAGACCTCTGTGAATTCCTTACTAGAAAGGCAATATAGATTATTACATTAAACAAGTTTGTTCTGCAACAAATTTTCCAGATCTCTGTAAGCCTGAAAAGACAGTATGTTCCACCTATCTACTAACCCCAGCAGTGGACATAGGAAGTAGATTCAATACCTGAAACAGAAACTACTTTCATCTGCTTTGTTCTTTTCCCTCTTGCTTCATGTACATTTAGCTTGGAAGTAAAAGGCTTCAAACTAAACAAAGAACTCCAGTCTTTCTCCTATTTTTCCATTGGAAGAGCAAATTCTACCACAATCACTACTGTCAAAATGGGACAAAGACAGAGAATAAGGAGTGTTTTGTAATTATTCCATACAAAAGCTTGCCTTGGTTGAAGAAAGAGAGATGCTATTAAAGTGCAAATTTTTAGCAGTGCAGGGTGCTACAGGGGTGGCTTCTGTGAGAAGCTGCTTAGAAGCTTTCCCCCATTTCTGATAGAGCCAGTGCCAGCTGGCTCCAAGATGGACACGCCACTGGCCAAGGACAAGCCTATCAGCAATGGTGGTAGCGCCTCTGGGATAACATACTTAAGAAGGGGGAAAAAGTTAAAAGTTGCTGTGAAAACAGCAGCAGAGAGAGGAGTGAGAATATGTGAGAGAAACAACTCTGCAGATGCCCAGGTCAGTGAAGAAGGAAGGCGAGGAGGTGCTCCAGGCACCGGAGCAGAGATTCCCCTGCAGCCCGTGGTGAAGACCAAGGTGAGGCAGGCTGCCACCCTACAGCCCATGGAGGTCCACGGTGGAGCAGATATCCACCTGCAGCCCATGGAAGGAAGACCCCACGCTGGAGCAGGTGGCTGCCTGAAGGAGGCTGTGACCCCTTGGAGAACCCACGCTGGAGTAGGCTCCTGGCAGGACCTGTGGCCTTGTGGAGAAAGGAGCGCATGCTGGAGCAGGTTCGCTGGCAGGACATGCGACTTCGAGGGGGCCCATGCTGGAGCAGTCCTTTCCTGAAGGACTGTACTCTGTGGAAAGGACCCACGCTGGAGCAGGTCATGAAGAACTGCAGCCCATGGGAAAGACTCACATTGGAGAAGTTGAGAGAGGACTGTCTCCTGTGGGAGGGACCCCATGCTGGAGCAGGGGAAGAGCGTGAGGAATCCTTCCGCAGTGTAGGAAGAAGCGGCAGAGACAACGTGTGATGAACTGATAACAAACCCCATTCCCCGTGCCCCTGTGCTGCCCGTGATGGTAATTGCTGAGTGATTTCCCTGTCCTCAACCCACAAGCCTTTCATTATATTTTCTCTGCCCTGTCCAGCTTAAGAGGGGAGTGACAGACCTGCTTCAGTGGGCACCTGGTGTCCAGCCAGGGTCAACTTACCACATGTATCCTTACTAAAATATTAAAATATTTAATTATTTGTTGCGATGAAACTATACTAGTTAAAATACTTGTTTAATCGCTTAATATAGTATCAGAATATCTAGTTTTGTCTATTCTATTACAATTGACAGGTTTATCACAACATTTTTTATTTGGTCTGACTTTGTGAGTGTACATGCTCAGTTTGTAAGAGAGCACATATAACTCCAATGGTATATTAACTGTTTTCTTTTTATTTTTATTGTTAAGGAAAATGTGAAGCTATAAGAGATCCGAAAAAACAGTTGGAAGAAAAAAGATTTTCATTTTCTCCTCACTAATTCTTGCTACTAATTAAGAAGCCAACAGAAAAATGAAAAGGATTTACCAAGGCATTAATTCAAAACATACCAGACAGTGACTTCCACATGTAAAACAGCTAAATGCCTGAGGTAAACTTAGGGGATAGCTCAAGCTCTTTTCAATTGACATATGAGTTCTCAGGTAAACTCTGCCTGTCCCTTCCAGAAGGAAGCCCCCAAAAGCACTGGTTATAAGAAGATGACTGCTTTAGCAGTTGACCAGACCTGACTAGGTGAAACAGACCCTTCACCGCCAGAAGATGTAATCAAAATAGCTTTAAGAAGTGTAGCAAATGATACCTACTCTGCTCTTAGCTCTGTGTCAGGTGTTCAGACCCTGGGTAGAAACTCACTATAAATACTTGTAAAATACTTATAAAATTAAATAATTTCCTCTGAGTCTGTTTTCCTCACAATTATGTGTATTTCACTGAAAAAAGATCCCCCAATTCAATTCAATGATGCATCATACATGACTTCAACAATTATGTGAGCTTATGGAGAATAAACTGCAAATCATAATACAAAATGTTATCCTTATTCCCAACAGGTATGCAATTGACATCTCAAGCTAGAATAATTGAGAAAACAGAAGCCAAGAAGAATTTGCAGTGGTGTATGAACAGTCTGCACTTCTTTAAAGAAGATTCCTTTATTTATGAAGTTTAAAAGTTCAGTACAAAGACAGGATTAAAGTATTTCCTAGTACTTCCTAACTCAGAAACATGACCTATCTTCTCTTTTTCACAATTTAATGTTATTGTACTGCAGAAGATTAAGAACAATACTAGACAACTATTACTGTACTCAGAATATTATATATGAGCACTTAGCATTCTTCGTACAATTCAGCACTCTGATCCTCCTTTTCTTTTTAGAGTATTTCCCAGAAAAGGGCATTTTTCCTGAATTTCCTACTTTGACAGCCACAGGTATATATGGTACATACCAGCAACTACATGTTGTAGTTCCATATGAGAGCTGTGTTCAAGAAAAACAATTCAGGCATTGAAGTGAAGCTTTTCCCCCCCACTTTATTTAAGAGAAACAAAATAAAATGTCATACAATGGAATTTGAAGGCTAACCCCGTTTTTTCTTTTGATCTAAAACAAAAAAAAATGCAGTATATGCTTTTGTTCTTTTTGTTAATCTTTAAAACAAAATACTATTCTGCAGGTTAAAACATTAATTGCAAAATACTTTGAAACAAAACAGTTTAGCAGTACCAAACTAAAACCAGCCTTATTTCACACTATGTTTTCAATTTCCTTCTTCCTTCATTTCTGACTGAAACCATGTTTCCAATTCAGTTTGAACTCACAGGTTCTTTTGATTCCCTTGAAGCTTCCTTTTGTTTGCAAATGACTACTCAAGCAAAATACATGCCCCAACTATAAACTGTATACACTTACAGCCTGCATTTCTGACAAAGCAATTAACTCTTTGTTCAGGAAAGCATAATGGCTTTCAGCTATTTTTGTATAGCCACCTTCTTTTTAACTAATCTCAAGAGCCCAATAATTCCTGAAAGGCAAAATTACATCATCTATCAGTTATTTCCACGTCCTCCTCCTTCCACTTTTCTTCCCTGTATTCTTTTCATGCTTTAAAACAGCTCTGATTCACACAGTAATGTCTCCTTGACCTTGACTCTATACATTATCTTGTCATCTCTTGTCTTGTTTTCTCAATATACTTTCTTGGCTCATCTCATCTCTACTTTCTATGCCATGCAATGCCAGGATACGCAAATGCTAATAGGATTTGAGCGTAAGAATCAAAAAAGAGAGTGCCTTACCGTCCTTTTTGTGAAACGAGAATATTTGTGACCCCTCATTATGATCAAGGGTTGATCAGTTCAGCAGCAGAATTATGTAAGATGGTTAGATGGTTGTCCTTTAATGACTAAAAAAAGATGGAATATGTAACAAGTGTGTCAGGGATGGGCTCAAGGCATTCAGGACTCCAGAGTTCCTGGGAACAGCCAAAGTAAGGCCAAATAGCATAAATTAATTCCCTGGCATGTACATATTTCACAAATAGCCATGAAGACAATTTGCCCTCCCAGAGTCAAGACATAAGTCACATTAGTTATAGCTTCTTGGTTGCTAGCTCCAGCTCAAATACTTCAGCTAGTGTGAACAAGCAATATTTCAGTAACATAAAAATAGTTCAAAACCAGCTAGAGATTTGCTTGTTTTTTCAATAAGGTCAATTTCTGAAGTCCTAGTTTCTAACTGGCTGAAAGACTGCCATGTAAGCAACAAGCACTTAAACTAATTCTTAGAATCAAAGAAATGAAGTAAAAAAACATACAGCAACAAAAAACTTCTACTCAGTCAAAATCTGACAAGAGATCACAGACTAAGATGTGATGTTTGGGAGTCCTTCTTTTTACTTTCCCAGCCTAGCTGGTTCCCTCCACAGCACAACACGGCCAGACCATATCTATATCCCTGTCTTACCTGACCATTGCCCTTTAATGTTCCTGGTACACTGGAAATAAGAGGATGATTTTTCACAGTGCTTTCTTATTTCCTGTGATAACATCACTGTTTCTAGAGTTGCAGGAAAATACTACCTGTCTTTACAAATTTTTTTCTAATTTCTGAATATGCTGAGTTACTGAAAAAGGTATCAAGTTGGCCACTAAGCTACTAATAGCCACTGTGTCAACTAGCCACAAAATCATCTTCTGGGGATTTATCAGTTTACTCGCTATATAAAAACTTATTTTCATTATCACATCAAGTTTCTGTTCCCTAATGACCCTACAGCCATCAGGAAACTAAGTCTAACCTAAATGCGTAATTGAATTTGACACTGCTGTCCTAATCCATTATATTGACATTAGTATTTTAAGCAAGAGATACTTGTTAGGATAGTATGTGACCTGACTAGACTTCTCTTCTCTACAAAGATGAGCTAAATTTTGCCCATATAGATGATGTGAACCTGTGTAGGGTTTTTTCAGGTTCCATCATAAGGCAGCCAAGTATTTTGTTTCCTATATTCTAACTACTATTCTTTCACAGATTGATAAAGAATTAATAGTTCAGAAACATGTGACAGCAAAACTAACCACCAATCAATATTCTTTTTATAATGGAGGAAATCAGTTTTATATTAATACTAGCTGGTGCTATAGGATGTTATTCTTAAGGCAAGGCTGATAATTTTGGAGCACCATTCTACTTTGAAAAGTATCTTTAATGTCTTATTTAACGGAGATAAAAAGGCCAGAGAGAGGTCAGCATCATCCACGGACCCTTCCTAATCTGCCCTTCTTTTTCCTCCATACAAGCTTAGTACCGGACTCATTGCTTAAGGTGAAACAAAATTACATGTATGCTAGGGAGAGAACAGTGACTGGGGTCTCAGTCAAAGCTTTCTATAAACCATTGTCCTTGGTGGACAGGGAATTTGCAGGGCATTTAGCCATTGCATGCTGTGCAGGCTATCTAGCTGATTATGGATTTGTTTTTTAAGATATTACGTAGGTTTTTCATGAAGAAAATTTATTTAGTAAACTCTAATATCCCCCTTGCAGAAATTGTCATGTTTTCCTCTCATTCTTAGCAGAAAGTTCATTGCCATACATTCTGCATACAATTCTTCCCATGCATACAGTATACACTCTTCATCTTATTTCAAATTCCACACTTGCATCAATTATTTATCACTCTAATTTTTAGAGCACAGACCTGGTTAGGCACATGGATATTCACTTATCTTAAACCTAAAAAATAAAAGTTCCAGACACATATGGATTTTATTCCTATGGTTCTTCCATCTTTGATATAGTTTCTAAAAGAAACCTTAGAGCAATGACTAGAGAAATTACTATGAGAAAGGACTGCTAATTCAAGGAAATAAAAATAATTTCAAAAGAAAGACATACCCCAAGTGATTTATTGTATTTTGAGCGTAGAGCTCATTATTGGCCCTATTGTACAACCCAGTTCTACAGTGATTTGAGCATAGTGTGGGATGGAAAATCAGGAATTCTGCTTCTATCTCTAGCATCAACTGTCTGCATGGTCCTGTACAAGGAGCATAACCTCTTTGAAGCATGAAAGCAAAACTGTACATTATCTACACCTGAAAAGAAACATTGGCTTAGTAAGATTTTTGCTGTTTATCTAAGCATTTAAGAGAGAGAGAGGCAACATTCAGATTTTATTCCTTCCCTCATAAATGCTGTTCTCCCTCATCAAACACTTTACAAAATTGAACTCTCTGTCTTCTACTACAAATGTCTCCTACTGGGAAGCTACTTTTTCTAAATGTGTTCAAAAGAGATCATTAGCAAGTTTGCCAAAGGAAAATCTGTGTTAAGCTTTAAGATTTTATTCCCCAAGAAAACACATTTTACTCTCCGTTCTCAACCAGCATAAGAGACTTTTTTTTTTTTAAAAAAAAAGGCTAGCACAGGAAAGATCACAGAACAAACTTGTTCATGTCCTGAACTCAGACTAGAGACATTCTCCACTAACATAGCATAAAGAAAAAACAATTTAATATTTTGTTTTCTTTTAAAGGTTGGTAGAATAGAGCATTCCTCTTATGTAGAAGACCCGAGCCACAGACTCAGCAACATTTTAACATCCATCTTAATGTTATACACCTGGCAGAGTCATGATTTTTTTAATAATCCTCAATCCCAAACAGATCTGATAAGGCTTTTCATGTAAAGGTCATAATTCTCTCTCTCCCTTTGTTTATTTATAGACACGTTTAGTGATGACAAGAGAGCTATTAACCCAGTTGTTTAAATTAATTCCATTAAATTAGTAATTGAAACAACACATAGTAGGTAGGATATAATAATTTTATTTGGGTTTTTTTTTAATATGGTTTTTTTTCCTTCTCTTCATATGCCTTTAAACTATAAATGTGAAGTACTTGGAACTATCAAGAATAGTTAAGGAAATTCCAATTGTCAGGAATATATAAGGAATTGTAATAATATGTGTTGTGGCATTTTTCCTTTTTAGACTGAAATTGGTTTTCCATGACAAAAAAGAGAAAGAGATTGCCAAGAGTAATTATTCTAAGATTCTCCTGTTTTCAAACCACAAGAAAATCAACAAGCCAGAACACATGCATCCAAGAAGCAATTCTTGTGCGTCTTCCTTGTATCCCTACTCTGACCAAGCCCTTTTTGCTTATCTCATTTGGTTTTAATCTACAGTTTGAGACCTGTGGGGCAAGGACTAGATAGTTTTTGGCTCCTCACAGACCTTTAAAATAGAAATATTAGTTTTGAACAATAATTAGAGTTTAAATTGCCAATTCATAGAGCCTCAAAGTCATTCATTATGAGGTTTTCATTTTAAGGAACAGGACAGAGAACAATGTATGTAAAAGTATATAGTCTGTGTTAATTAGATGTGTGCTATTATATGTGTAATGATAGTTAATAAATGATAAGTGTTTTGAAATACGTCCTCCTGCTTCTATCAGGCCACCTTAAGAACTGAAAATATCTCCACAAAGAAGAAATGCAATGCTTTCCTCATCTGTTTTGGGAAAATAATTGTAATTCAGAGCTAGCACGTACCATTCCGTCCAGTGGGATAGCAGTTCCATGGAGTTAACACGTTGAGACTACATGTTAAGACAGACTACACCACAACATACCTGAACTGGGCCATAATAACTGCAGGGGTTTGAACATTCCAAATTAGCTAGTTTAGAACACCAGCAAAATGGCAACAGATGACTATTGACAAATAAATATAAACAGGAGAGCATGCTCCATTGAAATTTCCTAGTTGTTTGACAAAAATGACCAGAGGCACATATTGTAGAATAATAAACCTTTATGTCTTTAGGCACCTTTCCCCCTCTTTCCTATTTAGCACAAACTGACTTATCCCCTTGGTACTTAAAAGGACTATTGTTCATAAAACAAAAAACCTGCTTGCATATTTCACGCTCCTGTTTTTTGTTGGGTTGTGTTTTTTTTTTTTTAAAAAGGGAGTGTCTCATCTCAAATCATTCATAAATCAGTCCCTGAAGTGCAAAAAACACCCACTTTTCTTTCATTTCTGACTTTGGTGATGATTTGGTTTGAAGGCTAGGGCTTTTTTGGTGAAGTTAGAGTGAAAGTTACCCTAATCTTCTTTAAAGCACAAAAGAAATGAATTTGTTATCAGTTTTTGAGTCATATACAGATATTTATTTGATTCACACATCTTAGGTAGTCTTTCCTTTTGATGGATGGATTCAAGCTCTAAACTTTCTATTATTCTGAAATGGCCCTTGGTGTTGTGCAGCAAGCTGCACTTACAGCATCTATTACCAGAACATGCCTTAAACAAAAAAACATCTGTCAAGAAAAGAAGTGACAGATCTACACCAAAGGATTGCCAGGTTCAGTGTACAAGACAGTCATCAGTATTCTAACAATATCTGTTAGGTTTCTTGAAATATTTCTCCCTTCTTAAATATCTGTTTTTCATAGAACAGGCCAACTTCATATTTCAAAGGGTACCTGTACATCGCTTTGTAGCCATATGTCTTCAGATCTTACAATTATCTACAAGTGGCAGTTAGTTTACATGATAACTTTACAAATATTCTAATTTTCTATCCCTTTCTTCCAATGAAGCAACAAGACAGCAATACAGAGGCTAAAGACTATGGACTAAGTTTTCTGTTGCACCTTTGCCAACTGTCATCTGCAAAGACACTGGCTGGTGAAGTATTTACCTCCTCAGTTAATCCTGTTTCTGTTGGGAATTTGTGCAGGAGTTGCATGATCTGGCAGTTATATAATCTGGCAGCTACATTTACAAGTAAATAAGATGCTAAACCCAGTGCGGAATAAGAAAAAGGCTTTCACTACCAAGTATAAAGATCATCAGCACTGATTTAGAGGAGGAATCAGCAGTGGTTTGAAAGCCCCAAAGTAAATCAAGAGAAGACTCAAAAGTGAGCTTTTAATGGTTTCTTTTCTTTCACAATGACTCACCTGCTTCTCTCTGTTTCTGATAATTTTGATTTCTTGTTTACTTTTATACCTGTAACAACAGTCTTCATTTTGCACCTATTTTTGTCTGTCAAATGTCAAACCCCAAATTAGTGTCTTTCTTCAGTCATCACCATTGCAGAAGCACACCTCCTAGATATGCAGCAGAGGAGGGGAAACAACGTATTGTGTGACAACCTGGCATCTAACACTGCTCTCTTCAAAAGTCACTTTTCAAACTTGCTCCCTTTCCAGGTGACTGCTCAAAAAAGATATAATAATGCATAGTGAAGTATTATATGAATATTAAAGGGACATAACCTTTACCTGACTAAAACCATTTTTTATTAAACTGGTGACTTTGGCAGACAAATTGATGTCGGGATTCACGGATTGCTTAGACCGATTTGAATGATCCTCAGAGGCTAACAGAATCAAATGAGGTTCAAATTGCACCGAGAAAACTAATGTCCAAAGCATTCAGATGCACTGTTTGTGCCTGGGAGGACATCATGAAGAACTCTACTTAAGGCTTATCAACACTCCCAAGCTCCCCAAACCATTTTTCCTTTGTCTACATAAGTCCTCTTCACAGACAGAGGAAATGGGATATATTAGACAAGCCAGAAAACCTGTCTGTAACTGAGATTTTGGTTAAGATCTGACTCTACCGTAGAAAAACATGTGAAAGTCTATGCTATACCTAAGCAACAAAGAAAAATAAGTTTCTGGCTTTTCAGATCACAGTCCTCAAAGTTACAGTCAAGTCTTTCCCATGTTTTTGCCCATCTGTCTAATCGCTATAAGCCTAGACAGCACTGGAATGGAGTCAGTGTCATTATCCCCTTGCTGTAATTGGCATGGCAGGATGGAGCAGCATGTACAGCCCTCTCCTGGTGTGAGAGAAAGAGTGAAGAGAAACCAAAGCAAGTGAGCCAGATGTCACAGAGACCCTAAGAAGTGTGCTGGGATCCAGAGGATGAGGGAACAAGCTGCCTGCTTTTACTACAGAAAAGCTCTGTTTCTTCCCATCCTCCATTTTCTTTGTTTTTTTTTTTTTCCCCAATGCACATGACTTCATTGGTGGTGGTTTTGTACCTCTGACGAAAGGTGCTGTATTTCAGTAACTATGAGTGTGAAACATTCCACTTTTGATGAGCCTTCCTTTTCATGTGCTAGACATTGATGTTACCAGGAGACTGGGAGGTAACAAGATTATTTAAATAGCAATATGGGAGCATGAAAGAAAGAAAAGGACTTAATAAAAAATGAACAATCATTTTATTTTGACAGCTTCTTAATCTCTTTGGAAAACTTTCTTTGGTTTATCTCTCCCTCTAAGAAGGCCAGATCCCACTACGGCTGTGATTGGAAACTATTCATACTTGGCCTTTAGACCAAAGAAACTGGTCCAAGAAGCAAGAAGGAAGAGAATAATTTAATTTTGTGTGGTGCGGTATAATACGACCCTGATCTATGCTAGAATTTTAAATGTTGAATGCCCAAAGTTAAATCAAACCATTGCATAACTTGGAGAAATCTCAGGACTACAGTATGCCTTGATCCGTAACAACCTTCTAGGTCAATCCAGAACCCTATTAGATCTACCATGCCTGGTTTTGCCCTCCTCCCAACTCCTTGATTCTGACTATGCATATCAGATTTTGCCTGGCAGCCTAGCCAGCACTGAAAGGTAAAACACCACTACAATAGTACTGAACTAACTGTAAAAAAAACCCAAACAAACCAAAAAACCAAACAGCTAAACAAAATAAAAAGAAAAATTGTACTGTCATTTCCTTGTTAGTTTGATATCAAACAGTGCTTTTGTTTTCATCCTTTTTCAGACCTCAGCAGAAGTGTAACATCCATAAGCATTTAAATAATTCCAGAGTCCTCAGTTCAGAATGTACAGTGTTACCATACATGTTTCTCCAGAATCAAAGGTGAAAGAGAATTAAATAGGTTCCAGATGGAGTGGACTTTAGCTAAAGAGGAAAAGTCAGAAGCTTAACCATATGATAGACCTAGAGGCAACTCTGAAGCTGCCAGGAGCTGCCTTTGGAGTCTGCCAAGGAGACAGATGCTCAAGCCAACAGTGCATAGATTGGCATCATTTATATCACATCAGGCCTCATGCTGTCACGATGCCACAGTGCAAAGTACTAAGTCAGACAGCTAATATTTAGAAGAGAGCAATCACACTGCATACATTTAGATCATATATCCAGTAACAGGTTTTATATTCTATTTACCCTTTTGGATTTTGACTTTTGAGACATGAAAGTATGTCTTATCTTATTGTATTCATTTAACTCTTAATGAACACTTCACAAGTGCATCACAGCATAAACTAAACCTTTCAATTTTATACCAAAGCAAAACCCTGCCACAAGTAGTGATCAAATACTTGATATTAACGTGGAAACTATATCTTCCACTTATAAAGGAATTTCCCACAAGATTCAGGGAACGTTTTGGGTTCTTTTTCTCCTTATTTTCATTTTACAAAACCTGAATATAAAGTTCAAAGCTGCAAAGATATAAACACACAACACATATCTAAAAACTGTTTTTCTTTTAGTGGATTCACACGTTGTTCCTAACTTCATGGTCTAACACTTGGAACATCTCTCTGAAAATAAATTATGCTCTGTATGGAGCATCGAGTCTAACATTAGGCATCTAGTAGCATAGAACTGTACAGATGTATTACAGCAAATATCCATATTACATGCTGTGTCATGGCATTTGAACAAGTGCAAACTCTTGCATGCAATTTTGGGCACAAACTGGTTCAAACATGACTTGTTTAGAGATCACTGTGCTGAGACTTCAGGTTTGATTGCACTGTCTGTTAAAAGCACACAGTTTCATGGATTTCTCTGAATATACCTAATAATCATCTAAATCCAACATTAGTACAAAAGTTCTGAACAAAGTAGGGTGCAAAGGGATAGAAACCACTGTTGTGGCACACAGTAAATCGGTGACATCATCTCTGAAATACATGCATACAAGGAAAGATTAACTTTGTTCTCTACAGAGGTCCCACCACAAAGTGTGTTAAAATCTACCTCTCCCTGATTGAGACCCTGAATAAACATTGACAATTATTTAACAGCTGTTTAAGCAGCATGTTTACATATCCTGGGGACTGTGCCATCCAAATATTGTGATTTCATTAAGGAGCTTTGCCCTAAAGAAGCTGAAGGATTGAGACTTCTGAGAACCCTAAAGCAATATGATAATTTTCCTACTACACTACCTGGGCTTTAGAAAGGGTTGATCTGGAAGCAACCTTGCAGATGGTTTGCTACTACAGAAGTCCTAAGCAGCACGGTAAACAGTATGGTCCTGAGGAAAAAAAAAAAAAACAAACAAAATACATCACCACTCTGTCAGACACTGCACAAACAAAACCAACATAGTTTTGTTTATTTGAGGGCTTTCTGATGCATTCCCTTGGCTTTCTATTCATAACCACCAAACACTCATTTAAAATCCTACGTTCTTTGGGCATCAGAAAAATAAGCATCTTCATACCAATGTGTTGTTGCTGAATGCCAGTATCCCCATCACGTGCCACAGAAAAGTACAGGTTTGCATCAGCTACTAAGTTCTCCATCACTACCCCAAAAAAATAACTGAATCTAATCTGCTAGCTTCCTAAAAAGCTAAACATCTCCATCCCACTTACTTCATGGCCAAATATTCTCCCCGTACACTCTTGAGAGTCTTGATACCATTCAAAATATGCATTTCGTTTGTGTTGACATATCAGCAAAAGCTCTCATGGTAAACTGTGACTAGAGAGCCTCATGATTGTGGCAGCTGGAGCCCAGATAATACCTTTGCTGGATTTATTGACATTTGGAACAGGCAAAAGAGTAGTTTCAAGAAATAGTTTCAAGAACTGATGAGATCAGATAATCTTGAGCGTGTACAATATGTTTGGGATTAATATTTCTGGGATGAATAGCTCTCCTTGTCTGCAAACTCAAATCACACTTAGGACCCAATATACCTGCTCAATTTATTTTAACATTTAATTGACCCAGCCTAAGCAGCCAGATTTTTCCCCACAAGATATTCTTTATAACATGTGTGCCATTTTGAATAGAAAAAGCATTTAAACCAAACATTGTAGAGGTAAAAAATCTGCTTTTAAATGACAAATAGAGTATTTACATAACAGATATTTGAAAAGAATGCAACATTATATTTGCTTAATCCAATGGATTTACATTCAATTCCTTCAGCAGCAGAAGTTATAAATGACTAGATTTAACCTCTTCAGAGTTCAAATTTTCATTCTTTGCAAATAGTACCGCCCTTAAAAAAAAATTATACTTTCCAGTAATAATATGAAAGTAATAGTTCTCTTTGCTAAAATTAACATCTGTTTTCTTCAGAAAAGCAAACTAAAAAGCTTATTTGTGTCTCAGGAATGACGTCTTTTTGCTCTCAATCACATCAGTCAAAGTTGACATTTGGCTGTTGTTTCTTGGAAAGCATCTTTCTTACGCTTTATTTAACTCTCTGTAAATTACACAGTATTTAAAAATTACAAGTAATACCAAAAAAACCCACCCAAACCCATGGAAAGCAGAAAGGAAGTTATACACTGGAGAATACAAGTGGCATGGAACAAATCACAGTGTCATGGGAAAAAAGAAGATATCAAAAAGGCAATTCAGGTACTTCTGTTTGTTTTCTCTGATTGCAAGGCCAGGAAGACAGTAAATAGAACTGATTTAAATACCAAACAAAATAATTTTTTTCATTCCATCTTACAAAAATTTACCTGTGGAACTAATGGCTGTATAAGCCTGTGTAAGACCAGTTAGAAAAAAGTATTCAAATTGGGTAGAAAAAAATCATGATGGAACGAATTACAAATGTGTGCATTAATATAAACTCCTGCTGAAAGATGTAAGCCATCCATTCACTGACTACAAAAGATTTCCATAAGTGCTATTTTCATGCTATACAGTATATGTATTCTGAAACACATAGTACTGGCCACTGCCATACAAAACACTGAAATAGATGCACTGTTACTAGATAGTTAATGTAACTTAGACTACTTATTTTTGGAGGTTGGGAGGGAGGAGAGACATTGAAAGCCAAAACACCCTTGTTTTTCAGCTGCTAAATTATTTTCCTTTGGTCAATAAGTGAAACAGTCTTTTCAGTCTTAAACAATAACATTTCAGTCTGATATATTTTTGACAGTTACAATCAAAAGATGGAGTTTAAGAGAGAGGTTTGTCCAGTTTCATTAACTAACCCTCTATTGGCTCAGACTACTTACTCCAAAGTCAGCAGTCCATACACAAAACTCCCTTTGCAATTGTGACCATGTACACTGCTGGTGGCCATGTGGCTGGTGCTGTGCTGGTGGCTGTGGCATAGCCTCTCCTCTACTAGGATATCACTCACTCAGCAACACAGAAGGACCTTGAGCAAGGCTGGCTTGACTCCAGGAACAGGGACCTCCTTGCTCTTATGCTAGTCTGTCTGAGCAGGTAGTGAGCCCTCTGGGGACACTTTTGGAGAGTTCTTCCTAAATTATCACCCACAGATAAGCCTCTGAAGTCACAAAAAATCCAAGACCCAACAAGTCCCAATAACTGAATTCAATTAAATATTATAACCATTCCTATCTTCCTTCTACTTCCCGTTATCACACAGATAAACGAAAGGACAGAATTACTGAGTTAGAGCAAATGTTCACTGACCTCATTCTCCTTTCTCCATAAACAGCCGCAAAGGAATGTCTTGTGATGAGTGTAAGGCCAGGCCAAGCATATGCAGTCCTTCCCCTTCATGCACTCTCAGCCTCCAACCATTTTCAGCTCAGCAACCTGCTCGGTTCCACATCATCTCTTAATAACCCTCTCAGGACTTCCTTGTCATGAACTTGTCTGGTTTCTTCTCAGCCACTATGAACATAGCCAGAAAACAGAAATGATAGTTTCCGCAGCTTCTGAGATTACACAGGTATGATTAAATTATTCCTAAAATCTAATCACTACATAAGTGACCAGAGTTAATAACATAGTTCCTGCTGGTTGGATAAGTGCTAAGTGCGATGCTACATTTATTCACATACTCATTACTCTTTGCATTGCACCTAAATAACTGTATCCTCATGTAGGCCAAGACACCTCCATTCTGGTATGCACAAATTAGAATAACCAGATTTCTCAGATCTGCCTTTGTGCAACTGCAATGCAGGACCTCTAAACTACAGACAATGTTCTTCAGTCTTCTATTGCTGCTGACCAAGATGATGTTTAAACATTATAACAGTGCCCATATAATATAAAAAAACAAGTTAACATATTTATAAGACCAAAACCTTTAGAGGGGATAATATTTAAAAAACATCTATTTGAGTATAACATTTACTACAATGACAAATAACTTGTAGCCTGCCATTACTGATGTGAAAGATTATTCAAATTAGTGAGTAGTTCTACTGTTTTACTGAGGAAAGTAAATTCTACATAAGTAACTATAAAGTTGTAGTTGCCAAACTATTTGTACAACAAAATCATTTTTTTAGGAATTCCTAGGAGGTAGAAAAAGAAAGAAACTAAGACAGTCTAATCAAATATGAAACTCCCAGTAGGAGAAGAAAGCTTCGACCTTCCAGATATAAAACATATTACATAGCATTCACACTTGAGCAATTGATAGAATGGTTTAGAGAGACAGCCATGCAGTCAGCAGAATAGATAACCTTGGGGGAAAAAAGTATATGAAATTTCTATCCCTCCAGGTATTATTCATTTGCTGAAACTGGAGGAGCAAAGATCCAGAGCTTTAGCCTATTAAGACTACAAAGAAAATGCAATTAGCTCATATGCAGAAAATTTAAGCTTAGTCTGTATTTCCTACAAAACTTCAAAGGGAAAAATCTCATTTTTTAATAATAGAAAATACCACGTTATCTTATTTCAATCGAGGTGTTACTGGAGTCAGTTAGAAATTGGGACTGATTTTTTCATTTGAAAAGTACAACATGGTTTTTCAACAGATATTGGCAATTCTTTAGGGCCCAATCCTAAAACAAAAGCTTTTCTATTGCCTTCATAGGTTTTGTATTAGGCCTTTAGTAAACTGAAATGAAACAAAATCCCAGAACACTTAGGCATGTTGCCATTTATCAAACAGCCAACTAAAACTGCAACAGCATTCAGAGTCACAGGCTTTCTATCATCTCCAGTGAAATATGGTCCAAGTGGAATGCAGGATCAAATTCAGACACTCACAGTACAACAGAGGAAAGAAATATGCCATAGCACTAGGCGTACTACGAGCAACAGGAATATTAACCATAGTTATAGAGAGAAAATATGTAGTCCTTATCCTATATAAAACCCCCGAAGGAACCAAAATACTTTCTGATGTCAGATGCTGGCAGCTGTAAGACTGAACTATGATTTTTGAATCTCAAGATTAGCCAGTATCTTTTAAAGAAATTTAGACAAAATTCCCTTTTGCCAAAAAAGTTAAATTTCCTTATCCCACGAGTTGGAGATATTCTTCTTCCATGCTGAGTGCATAGATAATTTCCAGTTTACTTCTGTAGGGTACTTGTTACCCATCTTCAATCAAAGAAATTTAAGTAGTGTAAGAACATGTCCAAACCACACTCAGCTCCCAGTGCAAAAGCCTGAACTCTTGAAGAAAGAAATATGCAGAGACATGCACATTTTCTCCCTTTGAACAAGAATTTAGGAATTAGCAATGAAGAACACGTGCCACTAAGACAGAATCCTATACTTGCATTAGGAACTGCTAGTCATATGTCTGCTGGTTCAAAAAATTCATGCCTGGGTTTCCACCACCATTCTTTCTGATACGCGCCTCTACTTAGCTTAAAGAGCACAAGACCCCTTCTGCTAAGTATCCAGGGGTCCCTTTACAAAATAACATATGAAAAAACTGTACCGTCCTGCAGTACCTTTTTTTTTTTCTCCATTAAGGTCATTTTTGGTTACGTAATGACCGTCCCAGACTATTGTCCTGCACTGCTTTGGATTATTGTTATTGCATATTGGAGAGATTAAATCCAGAGAATATGTGGGCATTTGTAGCTGAATATGTATCTTCAGAAAGTGTGACTGGTGTGGAGGGATAGAAGTTTTCTTCCCCAAGGTTATCCGTTCTGCTGACTGCGTGGCTGTCTCTCTAAAGCATTCTATCAATGGCGTAAGTGTGAATGCTATGTCATTTTAAATATGGAAGGTTGAAGCTTTTTCTACTGGGACTTCCGTATTTTTGATAAGACAGCCTGCTACTAGAGTTCTTTACTTGTCTTTTAACTAAGGTATTCACAATTTAGAAATAACTTAGTCATCTTGAATATTTCTGGAGCTCCAGGTAGTTAAAAGGTTGAAAAGAACCCCATTTCAGTTTTTAATTGGGAATGGTTTCACTGCTCACCTGTATTTGAAACTCATTAGATAAAATATTTCAGACAGCACAAAGACAGAAATTAAAAAGGAGATTATTACAGCCTGCTAACTGGCACATAAAAAGCTATACAAATACACACATCAGTCAGTCTGCATACAAGTCGAATCACTGAAGTTCTACTTACTATTATTAGGAAGTATGTAACAGAATAGTAAATACCTAAGACAAAGATTTTCCTTGCCTTTTTTTAACCTTTTAACCCTTTTAAAATTACTACATTTACTTATAACCTTCAGAATATTTGAATTCTCACAACACCAAAAATCCTTTTCACCTAGAATAGATTAAAAAAGTTAACAGAAACTTTTAAATAGTTTTGATCTGCTCATATCTTCATTTTTAGTGTAATAAAACATTTAATGAAAGACTATCAAGAATTCCACATACTATACACCCTAGAGTAAATGCTGGAAACAAATATTACTGCATTTCTGTTGTACAGTATTTGTAAGATTAATTAGGACTAAAATTTAGCATGAAATCCTACCAGATCATTTTTTTGTCCTCACATGCTATGATTTCTACATTATGATTAAAGTCTTTAGCCATTCTATAAAGCTAAAGTCTGGGAGAAGTTGTTCACTAACTCTGAGTTTATGACTCCAAAGTAATGAAATCATGTCTTTTCTTGTTTTAAAGCCTACTTGATCACTAAGGTTTGAAAACAAAAATCAGTGGGCCTTTACTATAAGGTTTTCAACAGAAGACATAGAAACTGATAGATCAGATGCTTGATAAATGGCAGATTGCCAGAGATTCATCCATATGGCTCTCCAGATAATGTTTGAATATGATGAAAGTTTTCTTTGATTGAAAAGCCTGCGGTTTCAGACTCGTTCCTCACACGCTGAAACTTACATTAATAAGACTCAATTCAGAACAAGTTTTCTGTGCAAAACGCATTCTCATTTGGCCAGAAGATGGTAAATTATTATCATAACAGTCATCTGTGTTTTCCAGGCTCTTCACAAGTCAAGAAATTAGTCTTGCTGTAAGAATCAACTCTCACTGGAAAAGTGGAATCCAGCATGTGGAATTCCACAGCGTGGAATCAAGAAAGGTTCAACTCTGCTAAATGTGATCGAAACACGTTCCATCAGATTTAAGCACCAGATCTATAGGAAGGGGTTTCTGTTTCCTACAGGGTTTTTTTTGCAAAATGGGCAAATATCCATTTATTTTAAAAGTCCCTCAAGATTCCTAAATGACATATCAAATGGATTGCTTGATTTTGTAAGTGAAACCAGGCACAGTCTGACCCTACTTCAAAACTTTAGCGACACAATAGCACAGAAGTTGCAAGCACACAGAATCACTGGCAATCAGGCTACATGTAGGAGCTTAGGGTGAAAGAAGGAGGATGTTTGATGAAGCCGAGAGGACCTTTGACATTACTGTTTATGTTACTGCTAAGATCAAATTTGTTACTGTATATATTTTTTTAGAGATAACACCAAAGGTTCACACTGTCAACTGCTTAAGTACTTGTTTGTAACACTGGGCATTGCTAAGATTGTTTAGCAGCTGCTTAGGAGGGCAAACAGCTAGCTTCCTATATCTTGAGAACTCCTAATTTCCAGAATGAATGTAATACTTTATCTACTAATACTTTCATGCTTATATTTTTACACTGAATATACTGTCTTTTACTTCACAGACCTCTACCCAGTGTATATAGATGTCTCCGAAGTAGAAAAAGTAGTAAAGACTACCTGCATTTCAGGCATTATATGAGGTTAAAGGAGGAAGAATGCAATGCCCTAATTAAAAAAAAATGAGTTTAAATATGATTAAATGGCAAGTTAATGAATGTAGCACACTCCAGGTTACATATTGACTTATGACTCAGTCATTTTAGTGTTTATATTTGAAACATTAAGTCTTTGCTACCTCTAATTGACCAAGTTTATACTTTTGCTTTGGTTTATGCTTTAGATCCAGATGAGGTGTATCGAATATGACTCATCTTTTTTAAAAATCCAATTCGTTTTGTTAGAAACAAATCTGATTTGTTTAATAATCTCTCAAATATGTCAAATGGATTTTTAATTGAGAAGTAATTGCATTTTGCCTCATACAGTCTTTGTTGATTTCATAAGCTTACCAACAGTCCTTTGGTGATTTCTCACCTGATAAAGAAAGAATATATCTAATTAATCATGTTGTGTAATAACAAAACTCCTATTTAGAGGTACAATAATTAGATTGGGAAAATGCTAGGAAAACAAGAAAATTATTCCCCAAGGTAGAGGGATTGTGGGTTCTACTTGAAAGGAAGATATGCAGTTTGCAAAGTTGATTAATTAGTTTTAAGGGGATCTCAAAAAGCTTGGTACTTTGAAGTATGCAATCAGTTTGGAAAAAAAATATATCTGTGCTACAAAGATACCTTGTACCAACTTTCAAAATATTATCTGTGGCAAAACACAACATTTGCTTTGCTATATGAAAAACCTGTTTTCACTTTTGGAGACACAGTATGATAAATTTTGGCAAGCTGAGCGATTTCCTATCTATGATTCATTTGGCAAGGCAGAAATGCTAAATAAGGGGCTTGCCTCGAATTTACATACCCCATCCATACAGTTTCAGCTGCAGCAGCTGAAAGTAAAGATGCTAGTTCAAGTGAGAAGTCTTTTTGGACAAGAGTCTGTAATGAATCACACTTAAAATATGTGGTCATTCTCCACTATGTACATATTTTTATCATTCTTATTAGACATCAAAAAAATGTAAAGATATCTCTATACATCTCATTTTGAGACCTGTGGCAGAGATGAATAGATAGTTTAAATGAATGATTTGAAGCTGACAACCTCAGCAAACTGTGGTTCAGAGTGACTGTGAGCAACACAACTGTGGCATCATGCTGAAAGTATCACCCTATCTGAACATATGTAGAAACCTCAAGAACGACTGAATTGTGTCCTGGAGGGGAAAAGACAGGAAAAGAACACTAAATTCAGTTAGAAACGTAAAAGGGTATCCGAAAATTCTCTTCACGATAGAAGATCAAGAATTCTCCTTTAAAAAAGCAAAAATATAATGGAGAGAGAGTCAAACACAGAGGCGTTGCTGGTTTCACAAAGCTGTTCTGAACTTCCATTTCCCCTTTCTCAGGGCACAATTTGAATAAACACAACACTTCTGCCTGAATAAATCAAAGAATAAAATAGTAAAAGTACATGAGGAAGAGTCTTATGGTTTCAAATGAGTATCTGGAAGAGCAATAGGACATTAAAGATCAATAGTTTTCTGTCATTTGCCTATTGGATAAGCTCTTTGAAAAAAGGACTTTTTGTTTTGGCCAACAGCTGGGCTGTGATTTGAGCTATTGAGAAGTAATAAAATAAAAAGAAAATGAGATAGCAGCTTATTTTTTACAACTTTCCTCAAATATGTCATCTAGTTAATTGATAAAAGTTAAAAGCAGCAGCCCAAATTCCTCAGACTTCTACTAATTTCATTATTCTCTCCTGCCCTTTAGAAATATGCCTATTTGCACTTCCAAAAGCCAAAAGAACATTTTTTTCTTCATCAGCTCTAAATGTGAGGCCCATCAGCCCGTCTTGACAAGATTATCCTGCTTCATAATGCAGGATCTGCCTCTTGTGGGATACAGCAAGGCTATATCTTATATAGGCTATACACGTATCATTTCACAGCCTACATCAGTTTTTATTGCCTGTTCTCATGATTAAACCCTGCTTAGTAGGAATTCTACAGGACTTCTTGATGTATCACAATCAAAAGGTCCAATGTTCAAAATAAATGACTTTCATAATCTTCCAAATGACAGTCAATAGAAATTTAACATAATAGAGAATTCTGCAAAAGTTATACAAGTTCTAAAGTCAGCGCAGTCCTAGACTCCCACATTACCATTGAGTACTTCATTTCTACGCTGTTCAAGTTCTAGAATAATTTCATTTTAGAAGTCACAATGTTTTTTGCATAATCCATTTTAGACTGTTTAATCCTAAACATATTTTTCTTTCAGTCTCTTCCAGTTCAAGGGCAGGCTCCTTAGAAAGATCAAACTCATCATTCATACTCAGTTTCAATGTTTATTAATTTCAATGTATTGTCAGATCCACAGGAACAGTAAAATTCTTCTGTTAGACACTATGGCTTCGTAGCTCACCACTGAGTGGAGGCCAAGCCTGTCAACCGCAAAACTCTGTATAATCCCTCTTCTGTGGTTGAAAATTATTATCCTAAGCCAAACAGTATGTTGCCAACAATGCTACCACACAGATGCCCATTGATTTGAGAGGTTCCATAACTATATTTTATTACAAAGTCTCATGGAATTTCTTCTTTGTGCTCTAAACTTTAATATTTTTTTAAACTAAAGATGGACTTGTCATTATAAAACATTTTTCCTTTTCCCTTCCCCTCCCCCACTTTCCAGTAATTTCTTACTCTAGGAGAAACTATTCAAAATCTGTGAAATTCAAAATCCGACACTTAGGTTCAATATTTTGAAGGCAACTCTAAAGTGTCACACACTTAAAACTTTCTGATATCTGCAATCCTAGCTGATTATTTCAGCTGATTGTGAAAATAGAAAAAATAATCTTTATGGAAATTATTTGAAAGATTAAATTTTGTTTTTATGTGCTAGAACCTATCTGTATTTAAGGTCCTAAGAGATCTGTTCTCTAAATAAAACTGGCCTTAATTAGCCATCTCCTCTGCAGCACCTTATTAAAGTACAGAACATTATTTTAATGCTATTTGTCACAGAGAGGGTTTATTTGTGAAATAGTTATTCTATTTCCTCCTGATTATTTCACAATCTCTAAAAAAAGTATTCATGCAACATTATTTTAGTTAATGCAATCTGCAAATTCCTGCTATATTTCATTTTATCAAGTAAACATTCCTTGACTTTCTCCCTCATGTCACACACTCCAGCAGCTGTGTCCTTGATGAATCTGGAGAGAAATTAATTTAGATCTGATAGCATTCATCTTGTTTGCTAATTTTAAACTTTTTCTTCTCAATTCAAACATCTCTTCATTCAGCTATTCCTGATACCCATTTATTGGCAAATACAGTAGTCCCCAGCAGCTGGCAATAGGAATTATACCTTTTTATCCTAGAAATGGGCCAGCACTGCAAAATTTAAGACTGGTTGAGAAACAGACAGAGATGCCAGAGGTGACTGTGAGAACTGTAATAAGTGCTTGAATTTCTGGACAATGAATCAATTTATGTTTCTGTTAGTCAGTAGTACCTTAATAAGCGTATTTTTCTAAGCTTAGAAAAATGAAATTCAGTTCAAACATTTTCTACATGCATAGATAATCCTAATGTTCCTACTTTTGAACAGCCAGATATATACTTTATATACTCAATAACCTTCTACCTTCTTGCTTATAATCACATGCAGTGCAGTCACCCATCAGCTGAAACTAATGAACGTTAGTTTTTAGGTTCATGGCTGAAAACAGCATGGCATTGTCTCTATCACAAAATACCAGTCTGTTACAATTTCTCTTGTGTGCTGACACTTATTTTAATAATAGATACGGAACATTTCTTGTTTCCTAAATGTTTAATATGGACTGACTGCTCAAAGGTGCTATCTTGTGAAATCATTTGCTTTTACATATTTCAATGTTTAAAAAAAAAATCCCTATTTTAATTTTTGAGTGAGGTTATAATGAAAATTCCTCCACCTGGCCACAGATGCACCTGCAAAAGTCCACTGAAGTATTAAAGATTCCAAATTCATTTCTTTTACTAACATGATAGACAGTTATGATGGAAAAAGGGTATGAAGCTTTCCTTATATGGATGGAGAGAGCTTTCCTCATATTAGGTTAAAGGATGGAGATAAGTTCTGGAGTTATACATTATTATGTATACCTCCAAACCAGTGGCAATTAGACAAAGAACAAGGCACAAGGCTTTGTGGCTCCCTTTTGTTTCAGAAAAGCCTATTTTACCAAAAGGAAGTGCTCATATGGTTTCATCAAGGCTATGCTGGCATGGGGCTGAGCCCAGTCAGAAAAGTCACCATATGGAGATGCTAAGCCATCTGATGAAGGGCATTGATTTGTGGTTACAGCCTAGATCAGGTATTTCTTTTTCTTTGCAGAAAATTCCTTATTTCTACCTCTTAAGGTAAAAAAAGGAAATGAAAGGAAATTATCTTTTGATTTTTTTTTAATAGAAGAACAAAATGTGTCCAAAGAGCAGCAATACCTTATGCTTCTCCACATCCTACTCTTCTGTTCTTACTATATACAAGTATGTACATACTAAAAATTATATTGTTCATTATGGAAATGAACTATCTGAGGAAAAAAAAAAATAAAAGTAGTGTCCCAGAAATACTGAAACTTTATAATCAATAATCCACTATTCAAGTTGAGATACACCAAGAAAATTTAAAAGGTTTTCTATGTTTTTTCTCTTTTCACTCCCTCCTACAAGAAACAATAAAAATAAAACGCATCATATACTAGAAACTGCAATCACACTGGAGCTGCCACAGACACAGATATATAAAAAGGTCCAAAGAAAAAGTTGCTACTGTAAAACTGTACAGTTTGTTATTACACATCATCCAAAAAAAAACCCAAAAAACAGTTACTTTATGAATGTTGGCTAAATCTGAATATAATAAACAGACATCATAAATGCCACAATTTTGTTAAAATAAATTGAACTCAGGGCCAAGTCTCCTGGCATATGTTTATGCTATGTATTGCAGGCAGATGTAAGCACACTCTGCCCACCCTCTGAGCCTGAAAAAAAGAGGCTATATAACTGCAGTAGCATGATGTGATGCCTACATTAATAAACCCCGCTGAGAGGCAGCTTTATTTGTGTAGACTTGCTGCTGTGCTAACACAGTTGCACACTTTTCTTTTAGCTCAGAGCTCACACAGAATAATCCCAGATGTATGGTATAAACATACCAATGGTTTCAACTCACCCCACCCAAAAAATCTCCACATTTTTATAACCATGATACACTAGAACCCGTAATCAGCTTGGATATGTGGCACATATAATTCCACCAACCAGCTGCTTTTCCTACTGAAGTGATGCCATTTGTAGAAAACTTACTGACACAAGATACATAATCATATTAAAGCAGATCTGTCTGCAGGCTGTATCTTGTTGCAATTTATCAGTGTATTATTATATTTCTACTTATTATGAAAATTCATTGTCATTTTAATATAGTACTGAGAATGAGGCATATTTGATACACACATAAAGCTTATGATAGGTAAAAAAAATATTTATTAATATAAAATATATTTTATACTTAGTGCTGATCACTTTTCCAGAACTTGCAGTAGATGCATGTTGTTGTTTCTAGGAAATCACCAGAAATTATTATACACATACCCAGAGAAGCACATACACATTTCTATAACTGATTTGAGGTATACGTACTTTATTTGAACCTGAAAAACAACCCCACCCACCAAAGTTTCAAAGTTTCAACCACTACATTTTTTGATGTACTAAAAAGATGGATAAACCAGTTAAGAACTCTTTCCTCCAAACTGCCCGATTTTGGTTTGGGGGGTTGTTTCCTTCTTTTTTTCTTTATTATTTTGTTTTCTGCTGGCATGAATCTTCTGGCACACTCTCTAAAACTGAGGCCTTATAATGTTCCATGTAGAAATTACAGATTTCATGTCAGCCCTTTAAAACAAACCTGAACTGTAAAATGTAGTGATGTTGAGCCAAGCGTACCTCAGAAACCCAGTTGCAAACCAATGCGCACTGAAGTAAGTCTTTTCTATCTTACCCCTATCTCTGTAGCATTTCCTTTCTCTATTAACATTTTCACTAGATAAAGAAATGCTATCCAGCCCTAATATAGAATTTAACATGTATGGACTACATTATGGATTGATTTAGACAATCATTCATCATGCAGTAATTAAACCATTTTTCTTCTGTTTAGTTATTGGTCTCTAATGATATTAGATGAAGACAATGTATTTCTCAAAGAGTTGAAAAGTGCGTATTCTTTGGCAACAGTGAAAGCTGTCATACACTCAGTGGTTTCAATTTTCTTTCAAAATTATGCTGGAAGAAGCACTTCTGCAATGCCTTGGGAAAAAATAAAATAAAAGTAGTGAACATCTGCTTATATTGATTCTGTGAATCTGAAACTTTATGAAACCATAGATGGGATGCATTTGACGAGCATTTTTCTGGAACACTTTCAGACTTAAGCAAACAACATCTGTTAATATTGATTTTTGGGTTACACTGAAACTTTCAAAAGAATTACAATCAGCGGGTGATTGAAAAGAGTTGCCATATATGTTAGAAGATCAAATACTAAACAAATGTTTAAAGGGTCTGTTTCCCTTTAGCTTCATTAATAATTTACTATCATTCCCCTCTAGATGAAAATAAAGAGAATAAAGGTGAGAAAAACATTTGCCTTATTTAACATGGTAAAAGATCAGAGAATAAAATTAACATATATGAAAAGTTGGTGAAAATGTCTGAAGCAATATTTTTCAGTTCTGCAGATGACATAAACATTTCCAAAGCTACATTATAATAAAAAATAAATAAATAAGTCCATAGAAATCATGATAGCTGGAGAATCCTGTTTTGAAAAGACTTCTTGCAACAAATACTCTATAGCTTTTGAATCATAGTACAAAGTAGTACATTCACAAATTGTCACAAGAGGATTTTAAATTCCCTTTGTTGGTGAACATATCAGCCCTGGTTTACTGATGCCAAAGGTATCTTAATGTTTGAAGCATTCCATTTCTCTTTTAAGGGACATTTTCCTTTACTAGTGAACTTCTAGTGAAATGAACAATTTACTCAGTAGTCTTTGATTTAGTAAATGATTCAGTACAATTAAACTACACATTGAAATGTCAATATGTTTTTTTTTCCATATTTCACTTTTACAGTGCTTAGTTAACTCCAGTTCTCCTCCAGCAACTGGGCATTCACATATGTGGTATTTTATGCAATGTTAGTAGTATACAAAACACTATGGAACAGCAAATGTTATGGGAAACACATCGATCTTGTACAATTAATAAAAACAGTTCTACAGTAGAAACTGTTTTCTGATGCAACTGGAGTTGTCAGAAATTAAACAGAATTAAATCTCCTTTCCATGACCAAGGTAAGAATCGCACAGAAGAATGTACTCTTCTGCCAAGCTCCTACATCTCCTCCAGTCACAGATTAGGCCTGGATATGAACAGATAATGGTACTAATGAATCAACTTCAGCTAGAGGTCATACAACTTTACATACACTATCAGGTTTTGGCAAAAGTCTTTTGAATGCTGCCACCTGTCTAAAAAATAAGTCATTTATTCACAGAAAATAATAGAGAGGACAGAGTATTCAATTTTATAAATTTATGTTTTCACTTAAGTTTATCATGCTTCTTTGTCCTACAGAAATTCTATTTGCACTTGAGAGATTTCTTGAAGTCAAATCCCAGCCATATGGAGGTAGCAGTCAGTTCTATTTATCTTTCACACCATATGAAGTACCACCAGCTAGTCCAGTATCTTGCTGGTAAATCTAAGCAAGACATGGGTAATGTTAGTAGTCAGAAAGAAACACTTGACAGCACCGAATGCTTCCTTCAGTGGAGAACATCTGTTTGTAAACCACCAAACTATCATGAAAAAATTAAGGATTTCTTGCTGATGCTGATAGTAGCCATGTAGCTTGGACTACTATATGTATATATACATATATGCACACACAGACACCTTGTATGTGTGTGTGCGTTCAAATATGTTTTAACCATCCCCGTCTTGTTACACAATACAGATCTTCCCAACTCCTGACAATTTTATATGTAATATATAGCTTCTTCATTGTTCAGAATTTAATTATCCTTAGTCCAAATTATCCTTCAGTCCAAAACAACACATCTGGATTTTTATACACCATCCTTAAAAGAAGCTGCAGCTGCTACTGAGCGTCTTATCTGTCCTGGACTGTTCTGCTCCCTGGGTACAAGAGAGCTGCCTGCTTTCTCCCAGGGGAGCCAGGCCTTCCTTGACAGCTGGCCAGCAACTACAAACTGGTGTACCACCACATCTTTGGGTTGACGAAGCTCATCAGTTTCAGGACCTAACGTGAAACAAGATTCATCAACTCTTAGTATGCTACAAAAGAGACTTATGCCAGGAGTTACAGACATTTATATGAGGAAAGATAATTGAAATAAACACATATTTTAAGGAAGAAATGTCCTTTCATCACCAAAAAAACATTTCAAAGGGCTAATTTTTGAAGCAAAGTCAGAATGCAGGTCCTACATTGAATGCTGGAAGATGCTCAGATAATACAGGCATGGAGTGTGATGTATAATCCAAGAGATGTAAAAGAAAAATGGCAGTTCTTAAGTATTTGTGGAAATGCTTTCATGGTTTATAGTTCAGAGCGGCTCTGGCCATAGTCCAGAGTGCTTCTGAGGATCAGAGAGTCAACCTGGCACCCACCATTCTTCTATTCTTCAAACATAATATCAATCAGTAACTGAACAGCACTCCTATTTTATAAGCATACCTTTACAATACAACCATTGCACAGGGGTACTCTCCAAATTAAATGCTTTCATGTTGAGTGAGTTATAATCAAAACTGTAGACAAGAAAAAAAAAAGCACATTCACTCATGGCAGCACTTTTTCCCCATGCTATAGAGTGAGAACACGAGGCCAGTAACATTCAAATGACAGTGAGAATAACCAGACAGAAAACTCCAATTCACTGATCAAAGCAAAATGCACTGCAATGCCTTCAACAAAATATTATATATATATACTTCCACCTGTATACATACAGTTATATGTATACCTACATAAATATAAACCTACATATATACACACACCCCTACATATAGAGATAGCTGTATATACAATGTCAGACAAGAAGAACATCCCATGCTGTGAAACAGAAATAAAATGAGAGAATCAAGTAAACGCTCCATGAGATGACACTTTGTCCCTTCCCTCTAATACATGGTTCCAATGAGATTGACCTGTTGGTCTAGACACCATAAAAATTGGAAGAAACAGCCATGGAAAACAAAAGCATTTCCCTGTTTGATCTTCTGCTTCTAAGTCATGGGATTCATACATTTTAAAATGGAGATTTTAATACTAATTACTATGTCAGAACTACGATTGCATTTTTAAGCTGAAATTCATGTGATTCAAAGCTGACCTTTAGAATATAGCATTCTGCAGTTACACAGTGGATCTTATCTAAAGGAAAGTACATCTTTTCTCAGTAGAGATCTTGATCAAACTAAAGCCAAAAAGAATGTCTGTTTGCTTAAACTACTTCAATATGTTTAATAGCATTTGTTTAGTCTTTTATGAAAACGAATAGAACAATGTAGTCTAAAAAAATAGGACATCAAACTGTTTTGTGCACTTCATATGAAAGGGCTTCCTATTTGGCTCAAGAACAGTTGGAAATCTTACTTTAGAAGGCTTCTTAGCGATTAATTAAAACACTTCTTGTCACTACTTCTATCTTTCCAAGCTACTCAAAGTGATTAAATAAAGACATTGAGTAGCTAGTATAAACTTTTTAACACCAGCACAGGGAATGTACAGCCATGTGCCTCTTCTAAAAGCCATGCACAAATTCCCTTTTTCTCCAAGACCTGCTTAAAAATTCTTCAGAGGAACAGGGGTTTTTCTTAAATGACTATTATAAAAGTGGAAGCACTAAGTCATATAACCATTCCTTCTGAGCTATTCACACATACATGTATTTGAAAAGCTTCAGAAATCATTGATTAAAATTAATTTAATATACCAAAATTCATACATACTTTACTTGGCCTGCTCTCAAACTTGTGCAAAACTGGCTGGTCTCTGAAAAAAAGATGTATCTTTTAACACTGAGTAGTGTTTAGCCAGATGGGGGGGATGTGTGCGTGTCACTGAATTTGTCCCATATTCTTTTAAGAAGCATCAGATTTACTGATGTAGTACCCATACACATACAGCAAAAGGTAATGGGTTAAAAGGTAAAGAGCGATCTTGTTTAGAGAGGGAATTTAGTTTTAGTTGCCTGTAATTTCTACTGTTCAATAAGGACTAATTTTGATTTCTATTTCCCTTAAAGAGACTTAGAAAACTTACAAAGCTCTGAAGCTTCGTGCTTCAATAAAGCCTGTGAATCACCTTTATAGGAGGACTTAGTAACTGCTAAGGTTGTAACATTTAATGATATGGTTATCAACTTTAATTAGGAGAAAAATTAAGGGAAAAGTACTGGTAGTAGAAAAGGTCAAGAAACTCCTTTAGATTGTTTTGGAATGAAAAATTCCTTTTTTTATTTGATTATAAGCTTGTTTTAGTTGATTTAACTCAGATTATAAAGAACAACCAAATAAAAGATAAAAGCATTATCTAACTTACTATTAGTTTCATCTTTTAATCAAAGATTTCCACTTATTAACCTGAAACTTCTTTCCCCTTTTGTTCTCAGTCAAAGAATTTCTGAATTAGTGAGTTTGCCCTACCTGGCATGAAGACATATGCTGATAACTCAATCCTTCCCCAGACAGAACTCTTGTCATTTGCACAGCTCTACTCAAAAGTTAAGCAGGAGAAATGCAACTGGCATTTAGATCCATACTGAGGGCACTGTGTTAACTGTCACTGAGATTAATACAACCTGCAAAATGCATTGTGGTAGCTGGCAGTTAGATTTATATAGTGCACTTAATGAAGATATACAGTGTGTTTAAATGCTCCTGGACATTGCTTCCCCTGCTCCTCTCGAGTTTCCCAAAAAGTAGAGCTTGGCTATTATTTGAAACTGATATATCTTTCATAAAAAAAATTGAACCACATGCCTTTTTGCCCACTCAAATATTTACTTTGTTTTCCATGACTGCTGTCATCTCCATACTGAGTATATGCATCCACTGTACTGCTTCTAATTCCATAGAATCTTCTTCTATATTCTTTTTAAGGAATATTGTAAAAATCCTCACTGATTAAGCTCAGCGAGACCCTGTATCCAATTGGAAGGCATCTGGTAGTTTGCAGCAAGAGGACTTTGTAACCTCACAGCTAATAATTTTCCTGCAGATTCTTGGCGTCTCTAGGCAGAGCTCTAGCGAGATATGTAAAAACAGCATAGAGATGTTACATCAAATAGTTTGAAATAACAGTCCATCTACATGTTCCCATTGTAAAGTATTTGGGCATTTCATGCTCGAGAAACATGAAACTTCTTCTACATTGAGTTCAGCATACATGAAAAAGCTAAATGTATAAAGTGCTTGTATGTGTACAATGCGTTCTGCCTAAAAATGTACCAAGATCTCAGAGTGCTAAATAATACAACACTACTCATTAATATGTCTGGATAAACATGTGAAATAATTCATCAAATGGTTAAAATTCCTCTCAGAACCATTCCTTCAGGTTCTCTGCAATTTTAGGCAGGTGCCACCTTGCAGGTTATATTTTCATATTTTCATGATACGTAAGAACAAGAAACACATTCTTAAAAAAAACTTAAAGAAAAACAGAGAAACTGTGTCAATACACTAACATGGTTCTAACTGTGGAAGTCAATGTCTTCATATATACACTTTGGGTAAGTACAGTAAGAAGGAACTTTGTACAATAAAACATAAATGAAAGATTCTGTAACTTCTCACTAAGAGTTCTCAGAATGATTTATGAACATTATTTGTGTACTATAATATCCTTGATTATATTCATTTTTCTACTCCATAAGAAAAAAAAGTAGAGGTCTGCATTTAGGCACTCCCGAAGGGACTTGGTTTTTAAAAAATTTGAAAAGCAAAGGGAGTTTTGGTGCAGACCTAGGCAAAAATAACTTTGTATTACTCTGACAGTTTGAATTCATTGAATCTTATTATAAAAAAGGTAATTTTGTTTTCTCAATTATTCTCAAGATCAGGTTCTTCTGTTTTAAAAACAACATTCACTTTTCACCACTCATAATGTCTGTCTCAACATTTTATTGAAATATTATTTTGGCAAAACCAAGGAAACAGATTTCATCAATTATTTTTCTAACCAGGTCTGGTTTATGCTACAAGATCATTTCTTTCATTGTTGCACATGAACTATTACTGCAATTTCTAATGTGTTATCTATATAGGGCTATTCTTCCTAAATAATTTTCTAATTCAAACACTCACATCTAAGAGGTTTTGGGGTTGAAAATTCCTTTTGAGTAGGTATGCTATTTAATTCTCCAGTGTGGTAATTTTAGCATCACCATTTCAAGCCCTTGAAGGACCTATCACCAAGTGATTGTATTCTGAAAACTAAGGCATCAGATCAACTCTCAATTGATTTTTTTTTTCCTGTCTATCTTCCTGATTATCCTTTGCTGATTTAAAAGGCTGCTGCTATTTTGGTAAATAAGCATTTGCATCTATGGAGAAGAAATCACCTAGTGAATGTAAACAGATGAATACACAAGCAAAGCAGCAGGTTCATAAAGGAACAATGCCAATACTAACAGAAAAAGATAAACAAACACAATCAACAAAATATAGAGTAGCTCCAACAAAAGCTTTTGTTATAACTGGATTACATGTATATAGTGTGTGAAGTACACTTTACCACCTATTGAAATAATTTTTAGTATATGAAGCCTATTGCTTTCTTTCTATCACAATAATTTTTTCCAGACTTAATCTCCCCATCCTCTTGCAAATGATGAACACATAATAAATATCTTTCAAAACATTTTGAAAACACTAGCTCTGCAGACAACAGCTAATGGTGTCCTCTCCTACCTAGAATCTCCTAAAAGCTTCACCAGTTGCTTTTGTGTTTTACATTTAAGGGAGTTATGGCTCCTATGTATAAGGAAGGGAGAAGATTAATATGCTAATTAAACCACATTGCACTTTCATAAAATAATTATTTTTTCACTATTGTGAAAACCACAAAATTTTGTCAATTATAGTATGTCTGAAAAACAACCTAGCCAGGTTTTTTAATATTTTTTGGCATAACTGACATGAAATTCTATTCACCTTTCAGTTGTCAATGCTTCTCTTGAATGAAACTACTACTTTCAATATCAGTAAAACTTTTATCAAAACACATAGGAATTCTGAAAAGAATAGTCTGACATGTATTTCTGAGTATATTAATCAGCACTACTCTTGCTGCTTGCTCTCTGAAATTTAGAATTAAATTTACCTGTGTATCACCTAGCTAATATTTTATTTCCTAATTATAATTACAATGTTCTTTTCTAGTACGAGACATATCTGATTTTTAATGTAGTTAGAAAAATGGGCGTGTTACTTTACATTAGGTATGCATGATGTATTTGACTGACCTGTCTGAGCTGTGGTTTGGTGGGGTTTTTGGGGTGGTTCCCCCCCCCTCCCCCAATGGAAAAATGTCGTTTTGAAGACTAATAAACGTGATCAAATTTGAGGTGCTTAATCACATTTTAAAACTCCTCAGTGCCAAATTAACATCTTAGTAATTCATAAAATACTTTGTACTTTTTAGAAAAGAAATTGCATTTTAATCAGTGGTTGAATGAACCAAAAAGAGAGATGGAGGAAAAAAGATTCCCTTCTCCCAAACTGCATTTTTTACCTTCCAGTTTGAGCTTTCTATTTCTCTGTTTTTCTACTCAAGATTTGTTTTTCATGCCATACTACCAAAACTAGTTAAATCTGGTAGATTCTCACTCATTAAAACTATTTTAATGATCAGAGGACATACACTTATGATAAGGAAAATAATTATTGGAAATTTTCTGAGAAAATTCACATCTGAAAAAGCCGTAGTGTATGTGACATGTATGTCTGAGTTAATATAAAATATCCTCTATCTGTGCATGTCTGCACTAAGATATATAGGCATACAAAACAGAGGTAAACTGGTCTGCACAATATGATTCCAAGGAATTCCACACATCACATAGAACAACTTTTAAAAATGAAAAAAAAGACAGAAAATAGTATTGACTCTTTTATGATTCCAGGTCTAAAGCACTAAAAAATTGTAATCAAGATTCCTCTTTTCTGATCAGAGTGGACTAGAAAAATCATATGTGGGTGAGCTGATCTGTGGTATGACCCCTTTTCTTTATATTGCTTCTTTTCTTGTCATACTCATGCTATTGCTGTAACTCCAGAACTGGTAGGGAGAGTCTATCAGCTAAATCATTCATTATCTATCAAACCCAGCAATGTACAAGAGTAATTAATTCCCTACTGAATGCTTTAAGTAGGAGGGGAACATATTGAGTTGGTATCTCTTACTTCAAATATTGATCCACTCACCAAGCGTAACTGTAAGTAAACAGTCCTGCTGAAACTATAAGAATTATCTCTATATTAGCTGTAATTCCTCGAGAAAATGTAGAGAAAATGTAATATGTATTCCATTGCAAAAAGGCAAAAACATCAGATGTAAAAATCAGACTCTTGTGTTACTGATGTAAAGCAATGATGACTTTAGACAAAACAAACCTGAAGAATTATCAAAACTGCTTTTCATATTTTCATGAAGGGTATTTCACATCAGCCACGAGTTCTTATTAAAATTCACTTTTTAAATTATGATATTTGAGTATTCACTTATAATTTATCATCTTATTCATGGAGATGCATGATTAATGAAAGGAAACTGAAAGGTAATTGAAAAGTACTAATAAAATTTAATATATTATATCTGTTATTTTTAATTTCCAAAAGGATCATAAGAAAGCCCCTTATCACTTACATGGAGTCTCTTTAAACGACCACAAGATGAATATTATGGGATTCAACCCCTATCAGTAATTTCAAAAGGAGCAGGGCCTTACATATATAGAAGTCCTGTCAACTACCTTTTCTGCCACTGTTTTTTGCCTGAGAGTCCTTTATTATTTGATCTCAATCTTTCCCTCAATGCAAGATTAAAAACCAAAGAGCCTACTTCTGTGAAACGCAATACTTTGTTCATTTAACATGAGAAACCAAATGGATTTGGAAGTAGTTCTGTTTATCTAAACTAGGAACAAATTAACTTATTATTTAGTGTGCATTTGTATCAGTTCATTTTATTCAGACAACTAAATCATGTCTCTTATTCCTGTGGAATTACGCGCACCAAAGCATGCGTGCAGACCACATACAAGTGGAAGGGATGCATGAAAACAGAAAAGATACTAAGCTGCATATTGTCTCCTTACATCAAAGACAGCTCATCATGATCAACTGCTTTATTTCCAACCAGAGCACTGTGAATGACCATAACATATCCTTGAAGATATTAAAAAAATAACACTCTTGTGTTTTTAATTTTTCAAAGATCATTCCCTTTAGAAATATGTGGACTTCTATAAATCGCAAATAATGCCTAACGATGAACAACCAGAGAGGAACAGCCAGCTGGCTTATTGATATTCAAAGCTGACTCAAAAGACAACTTCGTAACAAAGGGAACGGAATAGATAGCACAAGTATGACACATGGGTTCAATTGGTAAAACACACATCAAAGAATAACCTCGGTACAAAAAGGAACTGTTTAATTAGCAGCTTCAAGAAGACTGACCATTTGCATACTGAACAAACAACTGAGTTATCTATGTTCTGATCAAAGGCATTTGGATCTGAGTGGTCAGAGATAATACATGTATTATGTATCAGTAAATTACACATTAATGCACAAGTCTGAGTCAGAAATGCTCGATGTTTGCTCACAGAAACGTGTTTCCTTAATCAGTGGAGTTCAGAGATCTTTCACTATAATTGCCCTACCAATGAGTTTGGTGGACAGACACAGTTCTGACGTAAGAGCAAACCTATTCAAATTAAGGCTATGGGGCTAAAAGGAAGTAGAAGCAAAATGTAGTTAGTGCTCTTTTTTCCTACTTTTTTTTTCTTTGTATATACTTTCTATAATAATACAGATGCTGGGGAAGAATAGCTCAACAAGCTTTGATAAATCCTTCCCTTTATTCCAGCTGAATTATTTCCATTCTGTTTTTGTATCACCATGTGTGAAGTCTCAATAGCTGAACAACTTGCTTCTGAAACCTTATTTGTCCCACGGATCTAAAATCTGAGGTTGATACTGAAAATTAGCTTCATATTTACAGGGTTTGAAATGCACGTGTGCAACTGGTACAATCAAGATGCAGTTTCATACAAGCTACTGCAAACCAGTAATGAGGTTCTCAGTCATGTGAAGATTCAACTGTAAGTCCAAAGCTTTCATTTTTGAGCTATTCCATTCGCTAGAAAAAAGGAACATTTGGAACAATGTTTTTAAGCTGAATGATAAAGTATCCTGAGGGATCTGAACAAAAGCAGTTAACAAAGAAATCATCTAAAGAAGAACTTGTGTCATTTGCAATGATGGCACAGCAATGCAGATCCCCAATATATTTTTACTTCCACAATTAACACCACACAGTTCTTCTACATAGCTTATTAGGATTAGATTTCAGAGCACTTTACAATGTCCACTGTCATCAACCATCAAAACAACAAACCTAATTGTTCATTAGTAGTGACTGTTATGTTTATGCTTTGGCAGTGAAATTTCTTCCACATAGTATTTGTGGCTACATCTATACTAGTTAATTATACCATTCCCAGGCAACAAAATATGGTGCTGTATATTGTTAAAATGATCCAGGGAACGTTTCTGGCCTAGGTCGATTTGCACTCTCCCAAATAATTCCGAGCCAAAGCTGTGAGCCGAAGCTTTCCAGTGATGACTCCCAAAAGGGCATTCACATGCACCCACCCTGTTTTGGCAGGTAGACTTTATTAGCAAGGGCTTGGTCTGTGCCAGTTGGCCTCAGTGTCTTGGAATCTTCCCAAGCATGTTTAATTTACTAGTGTCGATAGCCCGAGAGACCAAGAATTTATTAAACAATTTGGCCATTTTATGAAATCTTGTACTTCAGTCGCAAGAAAAACATCGGGTGAGGGAACAAAGAAATAATATGGACATAAATTTGGACATCTCCAACTCTTGGGAAAGTGAAATGAAAACTTAATAATATGTTACACATTAGCATAATATTACATATTTAAAAACTGAAACATAGCATTTTGTCCTTTTAAATACATAGTGTCCTTTTTATGAACTTTTAGGTTTCGGTTAAAGGGTAATTTGGTCACTATAGTCAATCAGGTCTACTACATTTTCCTCTTCCAAATGAAGTGTTAGATGAAAGATAAGGTTTTAAGAGTACTAGGTATCAGAAAAATTGTTAAATGTTATTAAAACAGCAACATGCAAATTACAGTTTCACCTCTTGTGATGTTTTAGATTTTTACACTGGAAAAATAAACAAATAAATACCCTTCCACTCCCTGCACACTGAAAATACCTATTGGAGCTTAACTCACAATGTCCTGAAGAAACTTGTGCAGAACATTGCTTTGTTATGCCATGTTTTTTCTAGGAGTATCAGGTTTGTTAGAATTTTTCACGATTTAGGAAGTTACAAACAGTTGAGTCTATGTTTACAGAATTTAACAAACTCCGCCAACTTTTCTCAGATAGGCTGGTAGATACCCATTGTCAGCTTGAGGGAACTCAGTCCAACACCGTACCCTTTTCACATTCCAGGCGCAAGGCTACATGACATAAGAGACTTGTGTGTTGTGAGAACCTCTCTTATTAACAGGTTACAGAAAGGTTAGTGGGTTACAGAAAGAACCTTCCCATGTGAACACTCAAACCCCCATGATTCTCATTGCCTCATTCTTAATTTTATACAAAGTGAAACACATTCTCAGATGCCTATCACTGAATAACATAAACCTTACTGATTAAAAAATTCTCTCGAAAGTGGGAACACAAGTGGGTAATCTTATTATATTGTAGGAACCAAAACCAATTCTTTTATTTTATAACTAAGTACCATAACTACTGAACTATTTGATGAGAGGAATATCTTTTTCTGCCTGGCAGCTTTCTGAATATTGCCTTTTATCTCCTTTGATTTTCTTACAGGTGCTCAAAAATATAACAACCCATTACATGGCTAATGAAACATTTGTTAATGAAAAAAAAAGTATTAAAAAAATCCAGGAAGCAAAAACATACTGAAAATTCTACCAATTTCTGGATTCAGGTACCAAAAAAAAAAAAAAATTATAGAATTCTAGATAAGAAAAAGGCTATATGAACTACTTTGACCTCAAAAAAAAGAAAAAGAGCAAACCAGAACCACATTACCAACGCAGGAGGACTTTGTGAAGTATATTAACAACTTCTTTTTTAAATCAGAAGAGGATCATTTTGCTTTTTGGGTTTCAATCTAGCTGAGCACACAATCAGCTAGTGACCAATCTCTAAATCTCTGTTTCATAGTGAATTGCTATTTGGTATTGCTTCAACAGGATCAAGAGCAAAGTGTGCCTTGAAGACAGAGGGAGAAGTGGGGAGGAGCTAAAACATGTTTTTTAACGTGTGCATGAAGCCAAAACCAGACTCCAAGTACTGCAAAGTAAAGACTTTTCTCCTTCTTACTACTCAGTTTTATATCCAGGGCATGTTTTTAAAAGCATCTGAAGAGACAGAAGAATTAAACTTCCTCTCAAAGTAGTAATAAAGATAGAAGTTACGTTTTAAAGGAAATGGATTTTTAATAAGAACTTCAAGCTCTAGAACAACACAACTAGAAATCCTCAGTAAGATTAAAATCATGAAGCACACGTGTGGATTGCTCTTCTTTTTTGGTTTCAAGAATCACTTTTACTTTGCAGCATTGATCCCCAAAATAACTGCTAATGTGTGGTTGTGAAATGAATGAACTCCTATCATCTGCTTTGATTTAAATATTGACTCTTTGTAATGAATGAGAACAGCTGCTTTTTTGAATTCCTTTCCATCTTCCTTATTACTAAAAACATCATCAGTTTATCTATAGGATTTTGATGTTTAGATAGCATTTCAACTAGACAATCTAATGAACTCAGTCCGAAAAGATTTATTCACTGAAATCTCAGGAAAATACAGTCCAGATTTTTAAACACTGACTTAACAAAACAGGACTTCAGGAAGTTACTTGATTTTATGGTAGGGAAAATTGCCTATACCTGTAAACCTGAAACCAGAGTGTATAATTAAATTGATAAATGAATGGAATGGGTGAAAAAAAGTTCTTTACCTAACTAGAAAAAGTGTTTAAAATCAAATACTGGAAAGAAAATTATTTCACCTTACACCCCAACAAAGAATTGGTGTCTTCAAAGGGTTAAGAGACAGAATCTGCCTCCCTAGTATTAGGACTCCACAGGAAATAGTGAATAATTATTATGGATAGCGCTGTAACAAGACACTTCTCAGCTTTGCAAGGTAAAGGCAGGCAAAACACGGTGCTTGAGAAGTGGGTAGGGATGCCTCTTGCCTTAAATCTTCTCCACAACAGCTATGACTAATTTTGTAAGTAAATCTGATCATTTTTTATGTATACAAAGGGTAGCTTTATCTTATTTGTAAATTAGGCATTTAAGCTAAGCTGATTTCCCAGGTTTCCAGACTTCATAGTCTCTCTAACATCTAACTTCATATGAAATGCATAGCTGCAAAAGTTCCTTCTCCCCTCTTTACAAAGGAAGACTAGACAGCTATTAACCAGGTCTGGTGAGATAAATCCCATCCAGTTTGTATGGTGACATATTAGAAAAACAAAATCATTTCCAACATAATCTATTTTCTCTGAGTAAACAAGGTATGGGTTGGAGATACGTCTTTGTCTCAGCTTTGTCTACCTTGAATTAAAATTCTAAATATTGTGTTTCATGCATCATTTTCATATAAATCAGCAAGAGGAGATAAAGGCAAGGTTCCTTGACACTCCATTGTCTTTCTTAGAGTTGCACCTCAAGCTAGCTAAATTCATCTAGCTCATTCAAACACAAATTTTTTTTCAAAGTGAAGAAAATGTCTAAGAGACTAAGTGTCCTCATATGTCCTCTCTCCAGCTACACTGTAGGCTGTACCTACAGAACTTTGACTACCTCAGTAAATTATGCCAAAGGCAGGATATGAATGTAAAATACTGTTGGCATATCAATATACAACTCAGGTGAGATGTTGTTGTCTGATGCGTATTCCTTCTTCTAACATGCATCACTCTGCAAGCAGCTGAAGTTACATTGAAGAGTCTAGTTATTTCAGAATAAAAATATCCAAATAGGTGCTTTCCAGTGCAGTTACCATGGTAACTGTGAGAGTGGAAAATTAATTCTAGCTCTCCAACAAGAGTCAAGAATAACCACTTCCATTACATATGCATAATGATAAAACTATGTTCACTCATATAAAATAATAATTATGAAAATTATTTTTTCATGAAGTGGATTCTTATTTTTAAAAGAGATCTTGAGCAAGCAAGCAGAACCAAACTGTAAAAATACTGTGCACGGTGAGCTAGTTATGTTACCAAAACCTTTGAAAATTGTATTTTTTTTTTTAAATCTCAGACTGAAAGCACATTTTTGGTAGTGCCTCTGCTTTCTTGCTTTCTTCTGTGCTTACAGAGTCTAGAAAACATGTAATTAGATGATCTATACATTTCTTCATGGTGCCTCACACATCTCAATGTACAAACAAGTACCACTTCCAAAAGACCCGAGTAAGCAAGAAATGCATCACCTAACTGTCAGCTGGCAAATATTTTGTCAGGTAAGAGTTAAGAGCATTGGAGTGCACCGTGCAGATTTATAATGCTCCTGCTGGGTATAGTCTCAGTAGCTGTTCCACAGTCAGTGGGCTTTATATGGTATGGTATGTTTAGAGCAAACCTTCCACTTTTTATTTTCCTTTCATTTTTACTTTGCTGCCTGAGTGCTTTCTCTCTGAAACAAGGAAAAGGCATCCACATGAACTGTCTGCAAATACTTGCAGTTTAATTGCTGTCATCTGGGGACTTGTTATTGTTAAAGTTAATAGACATTGGGGTGTTCTCTACTGAGACCTTTAATGTGTTTGGGGACTTAGAGATCTCTGAAGAAAAATGGAACTTATGGAGAGAAAGTCAATGGTCCACTGACTAAGGAAAATCATGCACCTGCTAAAGAACATCTTTCTTTTAATATTACACTACAGTCTTTGGGTCCTAAAGGACCAAGAATGACAGGACTAATTTAAACCTTTTAGTCTTGTTAATCTTATAAGATGATGTACAGCATGAATATACATATAACTGTTTGTAAAGTGACATAGAGGAATATTTTATTGCATGTAGTTATGCATTCCTAACATCCAGATGCAGGGTTCCTTATAACAAGGGTGCTTTTTTTTAATAATAAAGAAATAACTCATACAGGATTCTAGACCAGTAGTTCCACAGTTCAAATTTCAATTTTTAAGGAAGTATAACTCTATTTGGTTCATATTTTCCTATCTAAAGTTTCACATTTCACTGTAAAAAAAGACAGATTCAAGTTATTATTTTCGCAGAATGAAAGCTGGTTTTGCAGGAATTTTTCTAGGTGCAGCACTGACCCTGTGATATAAACCCAGACCTAAGTGAGATTTGTCTCACTGTCTTCTAGCAGAGATGTTTCAAGCAATACAGATTGGAGCTAAAGATGTATCAAACTGAAGATTGCCTTCTGTGTGTGTGGAACCTGTACAAAAGTTCTGACTTAGAAAGTTCTTTCTTAGTACTTCAAGTAGGCAGACAGCTGCAATTCTAGTTTAACTTAATGCTGTCAAAGTTTTTTTCTATTCACAGAACTATAGAATGGTTGAGGTTGGAAGAGACCTTAAAGACCATCTACTTCCAACCTCCCTGCCATGGGCAGGGACACCTCCTACTAGACCAGGTTGCTCATCCAGCCTGGCCTTGAACACTTCCAGGGATGGGGCCTCAACAACTTCTCTGGGCAACCTGTGCCAGTGCCTCACCACCCACATCATGAATTTTTTTTTTCCTAATATCTATTCTAAATCTACCCTCCTCTGATTTCAAGCCATTACCCTTCCTCCGATGCCCTTGTAAAAAGTCCCTCCCCAGCTTTCTCGTAGGTGCCCTTCAGATACTGGAAAGCTGCTATAAGGTCTCCCGGGAGTTTTCTCTTCTCCAGGCTCAACAACCCCAGCCTGTCCTCACAGCAGAGGAGATGCAGCCCTCTGATCATCTTCATGGCCCTCCTCTGGACCTGCTCCAACAGGTCCATGTCCTTCTTATGTTGAGAGCTCCAGAGCTGGACACAATATTCCAGGTAGGGTCTCATAAGAGGGGAGCAGAATCACCTCCCTCAACCTCCTGGCCATGCTTCATATGGAAGTATATCAGGATTCGTTTTCAGGTTTCATCCTTTATAATCTGCAGTTCAATGTGTATTTTGGTGTTCTGGTATCTTAATCTGCCCCAAATCAACAAATAAACATTGAAAAATTACAGAGAAACTCTTGTTTTGAGATTACCAGCCTGATTTCTAACCTAATGAAGTTGGCTAAGCAGCCAGTTTTGAAAGCTTATCCATAGCAAATGTTTTAATATTTATACATTACTTTTCTGTAATAAACTATTCTGCCTGGAAGGAATTACAGAAAGCCACTACTGAAAGAATCATGCTGTGCTCTGTGGTGAAAAAACAGGTATTAAAAATTTTGTCTTTTTAGGCAAATAGTTGGCTTGTTTACATAGTTGAACAAAATAGAATTTAAATGGTTAAAACAAAAAGCAACCACAAATACAAGGAGGAAACATGGGTATGGAATGAAGAGATGTTTTTCAGATGAGAGAAAGAAGCAGATGGAAAGCTGATGAGGCAAAGAAATGCCAACCTGGGACTTTATCAAGCCATCCAGGTGGCAAAGCAAATTGTTAGAGCTTAATTCCGCAAGATACTGAGAAATTCTTGAGATTTTATGTTCCCTGATCATCCCCCTACAGATGAAATATTACAGCAGGCAATTAATTTGCACACTGCTCTTTATCAATATCTTGTTGGGAGAAATAAAATACAAGAACTTTTTGAGATGCTGAATTTCTTTTGGAGTACCTTTGGTGATAGCTTTTGAAAACTCCACTGAAAGAAGGCTTGTTTTTGTTACACTCAGAGAGTTAATCTGAGCTGTATTTTAATAGCCCTGATGCATAAATATCATAGTAGTTCCATTCTAGAAATGAAAATAATTTGTATGACTATAGCTTTGTCATACACACTTAGTCCTAGAGTGTCTTAGATGATAGATAGAAAATAAAGATGTTGGGGGACCCTTTTATCTGAAAAGATATTACTCTGAAATATTTTGGATTCTAAGGACTGTCATCTTTAGAGAGAACAAGATTTGTTCAAAATGGTGGTGTTGCAAACCTCTTTCTCTGAACATCCCTGTACAATAATTTGTCAATGCTCAACCACTTTCCTCAATCTGCTACAACTTCCCACATTTGCATTTGCCCTCCCATGCCTTTATATCTAACAGACTATCACCTGCCTGCACATACAGACCACAGGAATAGTTGTTTGGACTTTCTTTTCTCCATTATTTTACAATACACTTTTATCCTCACAGCTACTGGTAAGGTCACAGAGGTTTAGAGACTCCTAAGTGTGCAATAAAATTGACTATGCAAAGAGCATCAATCTCAATGCATGCAAGATGCTCTTGTTCATACAGCAATAAGGGAGACATGAGTGACAGGTATCATATGAAAGGCTATAGAGAAAAGGGAATGGTTAGGAAAAAAACATGCAGAAGGAAAAGCATCTGAATGTTAACTTGATTTAAAATATTTTAGATATGATTAAAAGAAAAAAGTATTATAGAAAGTAAAGAAAAAAGGATTTGAAAAAATGACTTATCATATTTGTACCATCAGATTCTTAACTTACCACCTATGGAAAGACTATGCAAAAGCCAAAAATGTAATTCTTAGACATTTTGTGAAAACTTCAAATTCTACTGAAGTCAATGAGTGGTGATGGTACAGAGACACTCTATAAAACTGAGAATGTTAAAGGGAAAGAGTGGAGTAAGCTATCAACGCTTTGATACCTGGTGACAGTCTTCCCGCTGTTACACTATGTAATTATTCCTGTTTATTTCTAAATTAACAGGAAGCCAAAACTTTTTTTTTTTTTTGGGGGGGGGAATTTTTCTCATCACCTTTTCCCTTTCTTCTTAACTCATGCTGAATTAGGAAAATTTCCCTGGGAAATACATCTCTTGGGGAATATGTGTTCATTAGTATCTTAACTGCAATGCCAGCATAGTAGAAATAGCTGCATCTCATTTCTCCCTTAAGAACTGTGCCATCTTTTGTCCTAAGAGCCTAAGAAAACATACAGAAAAAGAAGTAGGAAGTATTATAGAAAGGTGCTAGCAAAATTGCAAGCAAATTGAAAAGATTTCTTACAAAAACTATGACCACTATGAAATACATATTTAAAATTTGACTCAGTTCTTAAAGAGAATAAAAAAGGATTTGCCAGTTGTCATGTGTTTTAGAACCATTTATACTGAAGCAGCATGACATTTATTTTTCTGACCTCCTGTAAGAAGGGGTGTGAGATGTTACTGCCGCAGCTGAAATATATTGCTCTATTCAGCAAAGATATTCAGCATTATGCTGCACATAATAAGCTTCACCACTCATCTTACAATTAGTCATGTTGACACATTTTTATAAATTAGACCTAGCGATCATTTTCAGATGAGACATTTTCCCTGCAGGAGGAATCCTTCAGCTTTGCAGGAAACATCAAAAGTCAGGCATTTACTACAACAGAAAACAATTTCTGTTATGGAAAAGAGAAAGGTGCCTTTTGTACGTGCCAAAAGGAAAATGAAATGTGAATCAAATTTATGGTGGCAACAACAAAAACATTATTTTCTTCAAGTGAAGAGACATTTCACATAGCCTAACACTTCTGGGCTAATTGTTCAAGTTCTATATATCATAGTATAACCAGAGGTAAAACAAAGCAGAACAAATTCCACTAATGAGTATGGCCCAGATTCTCAGAGGGCATAAAACAGCTTAGTTACATTAAACGCAAGAGCCATAGCAGCTATTTCGGACATGCAGCTGGTATCATGGAACCTGAGAAAGAACTTAAAAAGGGACAGAATAATACTTCTCCTTCTGTACAAGTCTGTTTCGACCAATGGATTTCTGATAAATTTCCATTAAATATGAAATACTGTGCTCGGTACATATTTTTAACTGCCTGGTAGTTACAGTTTTGAGCTGAAGACCTGGAGCTCTTCAGTGAAGTATGTAACTACAGCTAAGTAATCTGTCTGGTTAATTATTCCTCTTTTAAACACTGATAAATACAAGTTTAAGAAAGCACTGCTGGCACCTCTTTAAGCAAATACTTTCCATATTTATATACCAAATCTGACAGAAATTGCAAATTACTACAGAACACCATATTATACTAGTTATAGCACCTCTGTGGAGAAAATATAATTCCTACTGAAAACATTTAAAAATTACACAGCCACGCATCTGAAGACTGGATTTGTGAAGGTCAATGCACAGCTTTCACTGTTTTACTCATATGGTCTGCCACACAAAACTGTGACATTTGACAGTAATGCAGAGGTGTTTTATTCATATGCCAAAGGCTGTTTCTTCAAGTCTCACGTGCCACACAAAATCTTATAAAAAGACTTTAGCTTTACTCTAGACCCTGGTGATGATGATAGGTTTACTGTTAACTGCTTGCTTTATTCTGTCTTGACCTTGTGGTTTACTCTAAGATCTCCACAGAAATCACTGCAGAATCTTTTCATCAGCATGAAGAATTTTATCTGCATTATGAAATGAATAGTGTACCACTGACGGTGTGAGACATCACCTTACTTCAGTTTACAGTTAATTTGCACTGCAATTTGTTTAAGGACATTAAAGACAGCTATGTATTCAGGTTTGACTGGAGTGTCACCTGTTCTAAATTTTGTTGTAAAACTTGCAAATATCTGTTATTAACTTCCAATCTTTTGCTCTAACTATTACATCCAATCCCAAAATAATGATTTCTACTCCACAGACAGCCCTGCTAGCCAGTTTTATAAGTCTGACAAGATGCCCAAGTATATTTAAACAGCCTGGAGTGTGACAAACTAAATAAAATGATCAAAGAACTTCTAAGTGTCATAGCACCTCACAAGGAAGATCTGTGCAAAGGTATCAATTCTTACTTTGCAAATATTTGCAAGTAAAAAAGAGATTCCCATGAATTTGTCAAAATGCAAAAAAATGCCACCACTTCCAGCAAATACAATTTATCATTACGACAGCAGTAAAAACGTAGAGTGGTATATGTGCTCTGAGCTCTGCATATCTTGTAAAAATTAATGAATAATTATGGAAATAACAGGATTTTAGTGAGGCTTGTATTTTTTCTTACTTTTATCACAAACATTTTTTGAACACACAAAATACTGTATTTGATTTTATATAAACAACTGTAATTTCAAAATATCAGTATTAAAAGTCATGCGAGGAGTTAAAGCCTTTCAACAAAAACAGTACAACGCACAGGTTTCTCCCTCCAGAGGTTACAGTGACAGTATACCCGGGACGGCTCTTCATTCTCAGGCTATATACCTACACAATGCATTATTCTTAACAAAGAATAATGAAACACAAATCTGTCTGATACAATGGGATACCAGCTTCAAAAATGGCAGGGGAGGGGGAGTTATATTTTGCCACATCCAGGAATCCAAAGCTTATGGCCTATATGGTTTTCGTATATGCTTTTATTCCCAGAAAAAAAAGGTTTAGGTTCACAGACCTGGTTAAAAAAATACCTCTTTATTTTTAAACTGATATCCTTATATATATACACAGCATATAAATTCCTCCTCTCTTTACTTTTCACCTCTTTCCAGAAAGGCAAATCTGTGTGCTTCAGAGAAAAACCAAAATTCAGCACCCTTATTTTTTGTTTATTTAAATACAATGTTGTAAACTCTGAACCTACTAAGTCTATACTGAAAGTATTTATAGAGTACAGTGTTTTGATTGTGAATCATGATATGATTACCTTTTTTTTTTTTTCAAAAGAAAACTAATACGTAATGGGAATATGGTGCATGTATCAGTTTGTACACAGATGTATGTACATTACAGAGATGTATTTTAACACAGATATGTGAATGCACACATCACCACAATCACACACAGAGTCATTTATACCTATTTATTTTGTTTTTCTGATGTAACTTAAAAATGAAATATATTTGGCATGACTGTGGGGCATGATTAAACTGTTTTATCGGATTATTATTCAACACGTTCATTATGGTCGTGCTGAAATAGTAGTCACTATGATCATGTAGAAAATTTGTACCTAAAATATTTACAGTCTAAAGAGAAAGGATTGACACCATGTAGGGAAAGGAAACAGCAGCCACAATACAGTGAATACTGAGTTTGTACAAATGACATGATTCATTTGAACTTGTGAGTTGAGTTAGGAGGAAATTATGCTACTGGAAAGAGAATTAAATTAGTCATATGAGGGTGAGAAGACATGGGGGAAAGGGACATTAAGATAAAGGGAGATGTTAAATGACATTGAGCAGAAGAAAGGAGTGTAACAACCAGCCAGTGTGTAACCCAACTGAAAGAACAGCATTGTCTGAAAAGTTCCATTTGTACCCCCAGTCCCATACTTGGCCAAGACCCAGACACGTTTTCTTTTACTCTATACCCACAGTCAAGTTTTCATGAAAATGAAATCTGACTGCACTGAATAGGAACCTGAACTGAATAGAAACAGCACTCTTTGGAAAGTACTATCTGCTGTTACTGTTGCTTTCATTCTTACTGTCTGTTTCTCTTCCCTGTGAAGTCTCTAACTTGCTTCTTCCTGAAGTTTTCCTCAGGGACATATGATGAGCAAGAGGTTGGGAACAAAGGGACATGGCTGTGAGCCACACCACATGCTGGCACCTGGCTCACCCAGCATGGTGCTAATGAAGATACCTGCCTGCCTTACAGCTGTGCAATAAAACCTGTGTAGTAAGCTTCTGTGGTTACCCTGTAAGCCAGCATCTTTGGCCCAGCTAGAAAAAAATCAATATGGCACACCACTGTGTTATCTCTGTCTAGACTCACCTTTAAAAAGTATGTAAAAGGAGCATATTGCTGCAGAAGTCAATGTTTATGGGGTCTTGGCTCCCATGGCCCTCAATTTGCCATGACTGGGTGCAGGGAGATGTGCCAGGGTAGGGAAATAAGCATCATTTTGTACTGTATGCATGTGTGTATTTTTACTTGTACACAGTCTAATTTAATTCATCAATTTTACACACCATCTTCAGAAAGTAAGTTCTTACATTGGAAGAAAGCAAAAGAAAAAAAAAAACAGTACAATGATGGATAAAAAATTTAAACCTTAAAGCCAAATCAGAGTACATGCAGTGCATGTACAAGGTTTTGTGTTTAATTCAGCAACTGGGTGGGTGATCCTGTGCAGAACAGTAATATGCTCACTTGCTACTATAGTTACAGTAACTGTCCCTGTTTGGTTTTGTTTTTGCAATTTCTATTTATCACCCCAAAGAAAATTAAGCTAATTTCTACTGGAAAACAAACAATAATAAAGAAAAGAAAAAATAAAGCATTATGTAAAAATCAACTTCAGAGGTAATTATCTCCTTCAACAAGCCTCATCAAAACCTGTAAGTATTCATCACTACTGATCACTACTGATACAATCTAGGAAAGAGTTCACGATAATATTACATTCATTTGTGATATGTAACCTTTTAGCAACGTATTTTCTATTTTGGGGAAGTTATACTATTTGTACTATTTGGTAATCCCTTCTTTATTGTTGTTAGTTTTGGACTGAATCCGCTCTTTTTTTTTTTTTAACTGGAACTTATTTTTACCTCTCCTAGTTCACTGTCTGTGAATAAATTAAAGGAAATTATTTAAAAGACTTATAAGGTACAAATTATACATAGAAGCATTTAATGCTTCAGTAGAAATACAACTTTTATCTGCTATATAATGCAGAAAAACTAAAACTGCTACTCATAAATACTATTTCTTAAAATTGTTTTATATACTAATACTTCTCTGAGTATCAGACCCACCAGCATATAAACTTTTTAACCATGACACAGAAGGCCCAACAGTTACTTTTTAATCCCTTAGGCTTTTGAAAATATCAGTATCTACAGTACTTGATGTTCAAAAGATTTTCTTACATGTTATCAATAATTCGTTTGAAAACTGCTCTGCCTTTATATGTATGTATGTATGCATACAGATGTGTGTTCATTTCCTGGATCCCTGAAGCAAATATTTTTAGACTATTGTTACATGCAGATATATTGTTTCTCCAAGAGTCCAGAAGTGGAATGACTGGAGGCTTATTCACTAAGGGAATCTTACCTGCATGAAAGAGCAATATTTTTTCTTACATTTTCCATTAAAGAAAAAAGTCTAAGATCGATAATAAAGATGTAGAGTTTCTGACAGATTGGAAAGAACACAGAGACCAGTCCTTTCAGCCCCAGAGGTAAGTAGAACAAATTCATAGGAGATTTCAATTTGGATGTGCATTGTTGAGTCATTTCTACACCGACAGAGATTTAATGCCAACATTGGTTGATTCACTACTGACATCATCTCGGAATTTCACCTGCTATCCCTTGGGAAGAGTGACTCAGACTCTAAGTTTACTCCAGATTTTTGTTACATGAAAACAGTCATTGAGTAATTGCCAATGTAATTTAAAAAAATAATCATTAATCTACATGGCGTATTTTAGGCTAATTCATTGAAGAGAAGCAAGCAGACGTTAATTAAAAATTCCTCTGACTAAACATATCTCTGCCAGGAATTTTCACACTAATAAAGACGTCAGTTCTAAAGGTTTTTCTTTCATCTTTCTAGCCTTTGTCTCCTCTCTTTTGTCACATTAAGCCTCACTGGTCATCATTCTCACCAGTCCTCCCTTATATCAATTTATCTTCAGCTTCTGATTTTCCACTCCATACTGCTCCACAGTTTTACAAAAACACGTCCCCCAAATCACCTTGCATTTAAGAAGCTCTTCAGCTTCAGGAGAAGAGGTGATGATGTGTTAGGAGTATAAGAGTCCTATTTTTGCCTCTAAGCCCAGCAGTTCTAGGGTAATTGCCAGAATTATAGTGGCTTTCAAGTTTAGTTTACAAAATCAAGTTGGTTTCAAAGCAGCATTTACTGATCCATAATTTCATCTAATCCCACAGCTACTGACATAAACTAATTGCATGTACACATATGATCCCATTACGAATGGTGCAATCCAGATGGTGCCAATCTGGGACTGCAAACAGAGTTCCAGTGCTGTCAAATGCATGCCAGGCTTACCGGCTGCATTTACATCTCTCTTCCTACTTCTTTATCATCGACATTTCCTATTCAACTGGTTGGGCAACACAGTAAAGCCATGTAGTCATAAGTCCCCATGGAAAACATTGTCAAAAAAACGTCCCAGGAGACCCTGACAACACACCACCGCCTGAAAAGTCTTAGATTTTGCTTTAAATCATTCTATCCTTACTAGTATCATCATTATCACCACCACTAGTTATTATTAATTCAGCAGCACATCAGAATTCCTGTCATGAGCAATAACCGAGCTGCCATAGAACCTAAGATCCCAGCTATAAAAAGATAGTTCATACCTGGTATGTATGGTTATATTTAAGTCTAAATAAAATATGCAAACTAACCATCCACATGGCTTTTGGTTTCTTCTATGTCTAACATCTCATAAACTAGATAACTAGTAACCTATAACATCTATATCTACACACCTTTATACAGATACAGACATATTACTTTAGAAGAAATTCACTGAAGGATGTCTGATATTAAAACTGTTATTTACTACTCAGTCTCTCAAGAAATCTCGAAAATAAAATAAGGGAAACAAAAGGTAAATAAAACAATTCACATCCATTCACTCTTTAGTTGTCTGTAGAAAAAATGTTTGGGAAATCAAACAGACCCTGACAATTTAAAAGTGAAAACCTTTCAGTGAAAAAAGGAACACATTTCTATGCTGTGGTCCTTTAACTGAAACTGCCCCTTGGGCTTAATCCCTAGGTTGCTGACTTAAGCATCCCAAATGATTTCAGTGTATATAGTATCAAAAAGCAAAATGAGTAGTGCTTTGTAATACAGAGGTTCAAATATGTTGCAAGTTAAAAAAACACTTTAATTATACCCTTGTGAAACTAGGAGATAGCTTAAGTCATAAGCCGGAACACATACAAAGGACAGAAAGCATATACATGTAAGGGTATGTTGTACTAAATAAAACTATTAAAATTGGCTATAAAAATACTTCAGAAATTTTAATATTATGAAACAACATTCCTCAGAATGAAAAGAATTTGAGGAAGCCATGTGAAGTGATTTTGGTCTGGTACTGGTTAAAATAAAAAAAAAAGAAAAAAGCTACAAGGTGCAATGAGTTTGATGATTTGATCTTTGTTTAGAGGCAGATAGATATAGGAAGTGCCAAGCAATGTTTCTCCTTCAAAAACAAGTTCTAAACTTACTCTTCCATAATTTAATAATATTCTGGTAAATACTAATAGTAGTGTCTGTACTTGTACAGTCATACTGGGAAGGATGCATTTAGATCCTAGACACATAGCAAATATTAGTTAGCAATTTTGGGAAACAGTGTTCCTAGAGTTCCACAGAGCACATCTCTCACAAAGCGTGCTATGTCTTTGTGATATATTAAAAGCCATTTAGTTTGATTCTCTTCTCACTTTATGCCATTGATTCTTGAGCTGCTACCTTGATCTACATCAGCTCCGCTTAGTCTACTTTTGGCAAGTACTCAAGTCAGTTTTGCATTCACTTTCTAGCCTCATTCATGCAAGTAAAACTTATTTTCAGAAGAAATTGAAAGTCAAGTGAAAGGCCACTAGCCTGGTTGACGTAAATTCAATTTACAGTTCAACTGAATATTCACCAGCTCGGGTTTTTTTATTATTATTATATTTATTCAGCTCTGGAAAACATTATACACAAAACGAACAGCTGATATGAATAACCTGAATTTCTGGAGATCTAAAGAGCCAGATCATTCAGAGATATAAATCAGTTTGGTGGCTGTGCTGGAGCCAGTGGTCACACAATGAGGGAAGAAGGCACTCAGTCACTCTTACATCAATTCTGATTCTTTCCATGTTAGTATATAAGCAGAGATGATTTTATGATTGTTATTATTGCTCTTCATATTATTAAACAAACAGTTCAAAATTACTGTATTCAATTTGAATTGCTTCTCACAAAATCACTAGCAAAAATCCTTTCTGAACATGCAAGAGGCACTTCAGTATTTCATGAAGTGTTAAATTGGCAAAACAACAACACGAGTTCATTACTACAGATTCTTTCCAGATGGAACCATGAATGTACTGTACTTTACTGAGCGCCCATGGTACAAAATAACTGAGTTGAATATTATGACCGCTTTTGGGGAAATAATATTTCACATAGTGATAGTTTATTTTTGCAGGGAATAAACTAATTTTAAAAAGAGCATAGAAAGGAAGATTCCAGACCCTCTCTGATTTCATCTGTTTCTTTCTGGCCTCTGAAAATCAGGACAAGATTTCACTCCAGCCTTTGCCTCGTTTTCAAAGCTGAACCAATACTCCACCACTCCATCTCTGAGCACAATACAGAAAGGCTGGACCAGAAGCTCTTCCCAACACACCTGAGCCAAGACACTGACAAGCCATGTAAGGAGACTACAGCACACAGCAACATTAAACCCAGTCATGCTCTTCCATATGACAATTTCTAAATGGACTGAAATTTCCCAATAAACTGACAAAACCAAGGGAATAGAATTCTTTGAAATTTAAACCAATGAATACATATGCAATGATAAAATGAAAGTGATTGTAAGTTTCACAGCTGACTTCAAGACAAACTGCTAAGGGCTCTTAACTTTCTTTTTTTCCTTTAGTATGTCAGGTTCTAATTATGTTTTTTAATCTGTTTTATTTACAGATCTATTTCAGAATTCAAAAAGGTGTGTAAGTGCCTATTTTAAAACAACAGTCTCATCTAGTCTCATCTCAATATAAATCAAGAATAATTCCAATGGTATAAAACAAACATGAACACATACATATAAATATTTAAAACATAATCAGTTCTATCTGTCCAATATTCTTTGCTTAAAGGCAAAGTCGCCCCAAAATTTGCATGCATTTAAAAATGAAGTCAATATATTTTGTCCCCACTTACTTTGAACAGGTTTTGCCCCAAAGCAGTATTGTTTCATTAATCTATAGCATTTCACTCAGTGGACCTCCTTTAAGCTTCCACTGTTGTGCTGGAGATTATAATCAATCTTTTCATCCACTCCATCTGAGCTGTTGTTTAAACTAGTAAATTAGATCTACTTTTCCCCTTGAATACATCTGCATTTTGACCACATTTGTTTCTAGTCAGAAACAATTTATTTTTTTAATAAAGCTTTCAAATGTCTGAAAGAGGTAGCTACTTTTTCTTGGAATTTTAGATGTAAAACTAAATATGGAAATAATGACAGAGCAAACAACAGCAATGCATTCATTTCTTTCTGCTATAGAAAGGCTGTGGTATCTTCAAGGGAGCATCCAATATGAAATTATGCTCCCTGGTCCCAGAGATTTTATTTTCTGACAACTATATTCCCTTGTAAAATGTTAATATCACAGTCTTCTCAGTTCACTTACATGGCAGGATGCACATCTTGCAGTGAACTAGCCATATTTCATAGACACATAAAACTCTCTTGTTAAATCTCTGCTTGTGTATTTCACAGCTCAAAGTTGAAATTTCCTTAAACTTCAATCAAGAAACTAATTTCAGAAAAATTATATTCATTCCAATTACAAAATATACACTACTAACTGTGATAAGATTAACTTGATGGGAAAAGAAGCTTTTATAGATGTATTTTTACTTTAGGTTTTGTCTTGAAATTTAAAAAATTAGAGAAGCTTTTATCATTCCTTATTGTGAGTCAGAGGGTAACTTTCTCAGAAATGAAAATAAGCTCTGTTGTCCTACCTTGTACTACTACAGTGTAACTATGACTGTTTTTCTTTCCCACTAACTACACTCGCATAATTTTGAAATGGCTGTAAAGGTACTATAAAAATTAGCTATATTGTTAGACACTCCAGTAAGTCTTTCATCCAAAAGAAATGATGAAAGCGTTATTGCTCTTGACAAAGCTGATAGACATGGAGTAACATTCTACTTCTGTGACATCTTCAGGATAAATTCTGAAACCATAATCCTGTTGAGGATCCTGCATATTCCAACTCTCTGACATTAAACAGGTCAAGAAGAGCAGAAACAAACTCCGCAGTAGTAAGGAACTTCCATAAGTAACCAAAGGGCCTCATCTCTATTCTTTTTGTACCCCACCAAAATTCTTTTCATACTCAGTACAAAAGAATCTGTCTTCAGGGTAGCAGAAAAAGTTAACTTATATGAATGTATACATTTCCATAAGGCATGGTCCAGAGCTTGTAGTTAAACTGTCCAAAACCAGAAGCACTAAGAGTCCTCAGAATCCCTTGAAAAAATACTACCAGTAGCTGAGATCTCTGTGAATATCTGGAGAGCATAGATAGTGATGGGAACAAGTATTCCTTAATAAATACATACTATCATGTTAGGAAGGAAAAGAAATATACTCCTTTAAAGACTTACTCTTCAGGAAATTCATACATTTAATATTAATTCTTCAGAACATGAATGCATGAGGCTAGAAAAAAAAAAGGATTACTATATCTTTGTTCAATTTTATTTGGGTGGATGTTTGTACTTATCTCTGTGTTCATTAAGTATCCACAGATAAAGCATAATATACCTATGTACTAAGGTAGAATGGTCTGGCAACATAAACATTACGTTTAAAACTGTTACCTCCTGTAGATCAACCACTACATTTATGGCTTCTAGTCTCAAGCTTTATGCCACCTTCACCGAAGAAGTCCCTTAACCCATCTGCCTACATTTCTGTAACGACACTAATGTCAAACTACCTCTGTACTTCTGGAATCTGATAAAGAGTAATGAGTTACCATTTTGAAAAGGCTCCAAGGAGAAAACTATTCCACAGTCATTAAACTGTGCTTTCAGAGCACAACTCCAGAGGGAATGATGGCAAAATTACCTTTGTTCCCCCACCCCCACCCCCCGTATACTTCTGTTAAGTCAGGTTTCTGCCTTTTTTATATCATGTAAATTTATCTCTTTTTAGCAGAGCCTAGCACAACTGGGCAGATTACCAAATAAAGATGCACCAAATATTCACTATCAGAGAGAAAAAACACCTCCACAATGCTACATTTTTGCAACAGGTGGGAAAGAACAGCATATTCTTCAGACCTATATACCAAAGCAATACCTGCCATTGGGTAAGTTCACATCTATACCTTGAGAGCACATATTCCACCGACACTGTTTCAGGAATTAATACTCTTCTGCAATATTAGCTATTGTGTATTACATTCTCTTATGAACAACATTTGCATTCTGTCATTTTAAGCATATATAAGTGCAACATGTTGTTCCTTTTGAAGGTCTTCATACTTTTACTTTGTAGAAGACCAAGGACAAAATCATCCTCTTGCAATATGCCTGTTCCTATGCAAAGGAAGAAGAGAAAACTAAGGGAAAAGTTTGGAGACTCACCATACAGAGTAACAGCTTAGAGAAGTTTGAAAAAACAAAAGTGCCTATATTTGGGAACACTTGGAAAGGCCCTCTGCACATGATGTTTGACAGAGTACTTACTATGTTAGAGCACCAGTATATTCCACATTATTCCACATTCCTCTTACAATTGACAGGAGAGGCACAAGAGGAAAAATGCACAATGATTTCTCCAGTATTTACCTTCCTTCCACTAGTAGAACACAAGCATGCCCAAGTATCAAGGCGCTGTCCAGAAAAATGACAGCCTTGCATCACACCTATCAAATATGTAGTACACCTAAAAAGATGCTTTATAGGTGAAATTTTATATTATTGAAAGCTATTATAATGCCTTGGAGTTACCGACATAAAAACTGACTATTTCAATAGTTCAATAACTTTATTTCAATAAATAGTGACATTTCCTACATAGTCTTCATTTTTATAGAATGTTGTATTTAAAGCAGACCATGGAGACATCCAGTCTTTTAAATCAAGTACAACCTTTTGACAGGATTTGGCCTACTTGAAACCCATTCCCCAATCTCACCTACTCAGCAAGAACTCTCCTTATACAGATGAACTGCCTGCAGATACCCAGAGTGCATTAAGTGTCTTTTGTAAGTCATTTTGAAATGGTTACAGCATTTCAGGTTATTGAATGACCTTATTTTGCATGCCAGTAAAAGTTATTAAATTCCTATCTCAAATTTCATAGTAGACATATCTTACCATTGTATAGTTCTTGAAATGTTTGAAATTCCTTTATGCTATTTCAGATTGCTCTTTAAATAAGTTGACAAGCAAGAATGCTATCTAAACCACTGTAAAGAGACTGACAACCAACACAATCTGAAGTCAGATAAAAGGGGATTTTTGATGGGCCTGAAACTTATAAGCAAGGCAAAGAATAAATCCGTTTCTTATAAGTTACTTTCTTAAAGGAAAAATATCTGGAGTGTATTTCATCTAGGACCTGTCAAAATAACAGCTTGGTGATGTGAATTCCAAACATAAAAGTGTTCTATTAGCAATCAACATGAGACAAGAGATATACCAATCTTTTCTAGTATAGTTTTCTTATCAGACATATTTGTTTTACTTTATGAGATTGTTCTAAATCCATAAAATTTACATACATACAGCTGCACTGTTAATTCCTACTATGAAGCTATCCAGAAGAGTTTCAATTTTCTGCTTAGTAAAGGAACTTTACAGCCAAATGTAAGCTAAATATGGTAGGCAGTCCTCTGATTACATTGGTATACTTACACAAATACTGTTTGAAAAGCAAGGGAATAGCTTGGTTCCTATCTTCATAATAATGAGAAATCATAGGAATTGCATATATTACATATTGTAACTACAAATTAGGAAGAGTTAACAACAGATACTGATAGCATGATTAAATTATTACAGAAGTAACCTAATTAATTTTTTTAATTCCATCTTCAGATACCCGATTACAGACTTTGTTTTCACATAGAAAGCTTTTTTCCCCAACTCTTTTCTCCTTTCTTACATATTAGCAGGAGTACTAGAAAGAATACTTCTTTGCAATTGTTGGTTTAAAAAATTAGGTTTCTACTGCTTATATGAACACAAGCAAAAATAAAATAGCTACTCAGATGTGAGTTTCCTAAGAAAATATATTTTGTCATACCTTCAAGATATCTGTCTTGAAGGGACAAAATTACAGTTAACAGTTATGTTTCTCTAAAGTAAAGGTTCTGTGAAAGAAATAGCAGAAAAATAGCATTCTTACTTCGCGAGACATGTGAGAAAACATTCTTCATTTCTTATGCAGGTGAAATTATGTTGCTCTAAATTAAATTTAGGATCAGAAGAATCCTAGAATAATCAAAAACATGAGCTTCCCTTTAATGTCACAATAAAATTAATCAGAATTTATTTTCACAGTGACACTAATCAGATAAATTATTTTCATGCATTCAAGCAGAATTTGGCTTCTTGTGAAAACACCAAAATTACGCCTCCCTGTCTTATGATCAAAAGCAGTAATTTTGATCAAGTAAATGTAAGTTTTAGACTTGTTCAAGTACGGAATTGCATCTGGGTTGGAAGTCCACTAAGAAAATTTTGAACAAGCATACTTTATTTTCTTACGTCAATGAGTGTGTGTTCCCAATGAAATGACAGCAAATGAGAAAGCAAATAGGTCACAAGTAAGAACAGTCATAATGATTTTAGGCACATCTCCTGATTGGTAATGGCAAACAGGAAAGGCATGGAGTTATCTTGGGGAGATTACTGCATAAACTATGGAGACCTATTGCACTGTCCCTCAGCTCCGTTGTCAGGAAGGCAGCATTCATTCACAATGATCTTTACAAAAAAGAAATAAAAAAAAAAATCGATGACCTATTCATCTCTGTAAAGTACCTAAATTGAAAAGCATAACTGCAAATAATAAGAACAAATAATAAAACGACTTGTTCAGACTTGAGAGTAAACTCCAAAACATAGTTAATATGAAAAAAGAGAGGCCAAATACTTGAGTGCTGTATAAGGTTGGATTCACAAAAGACAAGTAACATTTTTCTTCAAGTTTGTCCTAATGAAATCGGGATCTAAAATGTAGTGCACAATTTTGCTGGCTGTTTGAGACTAGCATGTGACACCTAGTTTTAAGAAAACCTTAACAGAGAAGTTTATTTTGTTCACTGCTTACTAATCTGTTCTCAGGTTAGTAATACCTGTATTGATTTCGGCTGACACAGTGCTACAAATCAGCCTGCTTTAAATCGGCTGATTTTGTGCACCTGTCTACACCACAAGGTTTTAATGAACTTTTACTGGAATCTGTCCTTGTAAGTGATTAAGATTTCTATTTCTCACATAAAATAAAGTAATAATTTCTTTAAGTCGACAACACAATGCTGCATTACATTGCTAAACAGTGAGTAATTACTGATACTAACAAAGAATAGTTCAAACTCCTGCAGCAAGTAAACCCAACTTTTACCTGTTACATCCCAAATCCTTTTAAAGTATGTGGGATTGCACACAAATAACAAAGAATACAATACACTCAAACACATGTACCTAAGGTCACAATCCTGCAAAAATGCACATAATATATGGAAACTGCCCCATTATCAGCAGTTCCCAATGACATTTCCTGCTTTCAGACATAAACCTCAGTTCAGGAAAGCATTTAAGAACATGGACCAAATGTGGGAAAGTGCTATTATTATTCCATGAAAGCAAAAAAGACTTTTAGCCACAGGTTTAAATTAAATATATTCAAGAAATTTAATGAACACACAAATGCTTGACGTAAACAGTCCTTTTTTGTAGGGCTGCAGTTAGAAGTGACTGGTTTGGTAAATGCATTTTCAGGAAGGCCAGTTATAATTTGGCATCTTACTTAACGTGGGAGTTGATTCAGCCAATTGCTTGTACAGCACTGGAAGGTGCATTTGCTATTTTTGGTCTACTAACCAAACTGCAAATATTTTATCACATTGATGCCTTCTTGTAGCTCCCTTTTTTAGTGAGAATATTTCATTTTTAGAAGGAATTGCAGTTTTTTTTCCACCAAGGAAAAAAGGTTGGTTGTACTTTAGCAGAGATGAAGCAGACATCAAAGACAAATGGGTATGAAAAAACTGTAAATGGAAATTTATGGATTGTTTTTTAAAACTTCAGTGACATCAATATCAAACAAAAAATATGTCAAATTAGTTCTGTCAGCCATAGGTACCACGAAGAAAATGTATTACCAAGCAAGTACCAAGTTGTATCAGATAAACGTTTAATAAGACACTAGTAATTAAATTTACTGATTCACTAATACTATCAAAATATAAAACTATCTTGAAAACAAAGATATTTGTAATTTAACAGCACATCCTAAATCAATTCATCAGATTCTGGAAAATTTTACTGAACTTTCTTTTTCTGTAAGTATTTCTACAAGATAATTTAAGATGATTCATAGCAATTAATCCATCTTTGTAATGATAGAGGCAGTGACAAATCCTGATACTTTTGACCTGAATGTTTATAGCCATGCCTGTTCTTTATTGCCCAAAGTATTAAAACACTGTTTTAGTATAAACATATAGGGCCTATTACAGGTCCAATAAATAGGTCCTGTACTCTTTTGCAGGGATAACAAGACCACATAAAATTAATTTTACAACAGAGGATCACATTTAGAACCATGGAATGGTTTAGGTTGGAAGCAACCTTAAAGATCATCTAGGCCAACCCCCTTGTCATGGGCAGGGACGTCTTTCACTAGATCAAGTTGCTCAAAGCCCCATCCAACCCAGCCTTCAACACCTCCAGGGATGGGGCATCCTGTTCCAGTGTCTCAGCACCCCCATCATAAAAATTTCTTCCTTATATCCAACCTAATTTTACCTTCTTTCACTTCAAAACTGTAGCCCTTTTCCCTGTCACTACAGTCCTTGGCAAAAAGTATTTCTCTGTCTTTCTTATAAGCCCCCTTTATATATTGAATGATAAGACTATGACAAATCAGTTGAACATTTATTTTCCGAGACATAAAAATGAATGAATGAGGCAACAGGAAAAGGTATGTATGAAAGGAAACTTTTAAGATATTCTAATGGTTCTAATTTTAAAAGCTGCCATCAAATCTTGATGGATTATGAGTGTGTCTAGTTAGACAAATTATAGGCATGACACTTTGGAGATCAAGAAGGTACTTTAATTTATTAAATAGTGACTAAGTACAAGTAGTATGGCTCAACAATGAAGTGTGCTAAGTTCAGATAACTGCATTCAGAGGGTGTGAAGATGCATTGAACAGTGGGAGTTCTATTTTGTAGGTTATTTGCCAGATTTAACATTTATTTTAAGGACATTATCTGTATGCCTTATTTCCTGGGCCCATGGTGGCAAAACATAAGGCAGAGACACAGAGAGATCAGCAACAAGGAGTTCTGTATTGATATACATTTAGATATTCTACAGGGAAGATGTTGAATGATCCTGTAATGCATTTTGTATTGCATGCAGCATTTAACATTAATGTTTAGCTCCCATTCTACCAGTATTAAATGTTACATATTTTGTCAGAATAAAAAAAAAAAAAAATTTATTCTGTCCTTAACTCAATTTATTCATTCTTAGTGCTGGAGTTTAAAAGGAATCATGTTGCTTTTCTGTGCAACTATAAAGAAAGCAATTTTTTTTTTTTTTCAAGTATATTACTTCGGTTTACATCTTACTATAAATCTCAAAATGACAATGTGCGTCAGAAGGCAAAGAAGTTTCCCAGTCTGTGAATCTTTGCACCACAAACCGAATTTACCAAGATGCTGGATTCTCTGTTTTTCCTCTCTGCTGAGAATAGGGCTGATTGAAATGCCCTCACCCTCACACCACCTTGCATAAAGCTGATATAGAGACTCTGGGAAGAACCTGGTAAGTTTTGCCAAAGTGGGAGGGATAGATACAGTTGGTTGCATAGCTTTATGTAACAAGAATGTTTACCATAATGCCTTCATTGGCAATGTAGGAAAGCACCTCAGCAGGATGTGTTCTAAGATGGAACACAAATTGCCTGCCTTTGCTGTAAGAAAGCAGAGAGCTCTCCAACTGTTTTCCTGTGTGACGCAGGCTAGTTTCCTTCCCATGCTGTTACTTTTCCATTGAGTAGTGAAATGAGTCATGAAGAAATGTGAAATGGAAGATGCAGAGTTGCCTGGCAGAGGATTTTCAGGAAAGGCGTATTCCAGACACACAGCGTAATACAACAGAAAAAACTTCTAATATAAATGAATAATTGTGACTACAGAACACATTAACTACAGTGCAACCTAAAAACTGAAAAAATATCTAACTATGAAACCCAAGTCACAATGTCTCAGGAAATTTAAATCTGGATTTGAGGAGCTATGTGAGCAAGTTAGATATCTACTAAATTAAAGCACCTTGGATTAGCATGCTTTCCTGTAAATCATTATTTACAGTCTATCTTACTTGAATACTTCTACTTTGGCTGTGAGAAATATACACTGTAGTCTACACATGCCAAATCAAGTAATTTCTTTTATTTCTATATAATTTAAAAGCTGAAAAAGGAGCTAGATTTAAGCTGCTTTATAATCTCTTGAATAATGACATATTTAAGGCATCTGTTGAAAGCCCGTAATGGGAATTTAACAAATCAAAAATATAGTGCAAGAGTCCCACTGCAACACATTATTCAAATGAATTGTTTTATCATACCACAGGCATTTTAGAAAGACAATTCCATTGCCTTACTATGGAAATATGATGCTGTATCTTTTTAAAAACAGAATGTTTACTGGCAGTCCTAAGTTTGTTTGATTGTCAGCAATGATACACTCACAAAGCAGTTAACCCTGATAGGATATGCATACTATGTGCTAATAGATAAAAAGCCTTTGCAGTCCATGATCTGGTGGCATAATCTTTGTAACACCCCAAGGGAGTCACAGACAATTTTTTCCACATACTCTATTGAAGACTGAGAAGGTGGTGATTTCTGCTCCCTCTTTCATTCCACAAAACCAGAACTGGTAAATTCTGCATCCTACAAAAGCACTGGGATAACGATGTGAATGATCCCCCTGCCTGCCTCAGAGCTCAAAAAGGAATTGTCTCTCAGCATCTCCGTGCTCTCAGTGAGAAGCCTGGCACAAAGACAAAGCACTGGGATTATCCTGGCAGAATCGCTCAAGTAGTGTGAGATTTAGTTCTCCAAAAACATAGAGAACGTCAGATTGTGGGGAGCTGTTCTTGCTTGTAAGCACTTGCCAGATCATCCTTTCTGAGTTATAGTTATACACCTGTACTAAAAGACTACTATAGTATTTCTTTTTGCCTTTTGAGATTTCCACTGAAGAGGTTTAAAACTGCAATTACTTTCACCTATACAAAACCAAGTTGGAATCCAAAATCTGTACCATCTGCCAATACAGATTTTTTTCTACCTTTCTAATTAACAGTAATTGTATCTAATTAAATAGCAACATACTTTCCATGTGAAAAGGAACTGTTCATAGGTACCAATAACAAGGAGTTAATAACATTGTAATACCAACCCACAAGTTAATATTTTCCCACATGCATTCAGTAAGTATTTTTTGCGTTTAAGATTTCTCCTTCTATGCCCCGATCACAAACAATTCTTTGTAAATACCTGCCATCCATACCTAGAGTTGAATCACCTGAAATTTTGGACACATTTTGTTACATCTTGTGTCACAGATCAGGAGGTGGTATTTCCACTTACAGATCGGATCGGACGACTCACATTTTTGGACAAGAGGACGCTTTGCAAAAGTCACTTTTTCTTTCTAAGGAAAGAATGTAACTTCAGAAAGGCAGAAGATAAACATGCTGAAAAATATTTACAAGGAGGGTTGTGTAAAATTTCTAACTCTCTCTTCTGAATGAAGCATACTTCACCTGAAATAGAATTCTAAGGAAAATCACGACTACTAATTGGAGATTTCTTTCATCCTATCTGCCAGATAAAATCTGGCAGAAAATATCTAAATATCTGATGCTCTGTTCACAGAATTAAGAGTAATTCCGTGAACAGAGCATCAGATATTTTCTGTTTAATTTAAGGTCTTAGAAATTTGGTGAAGACTGTTGTAATCCTATTTCAGCACTCTGTGCAGGCCCACAGAGAAAACTGTCAACATACAAACCCAAATAATAAAGACAGCCAGGTCCAATCTTTGCAGGCTTAATAAACAAATCTTCTTAGCAATACTTACTACTAGGAAAATTATGAAGCCTTGAAATAAAAGGATTTTAAATAAACATATACTTGAATATGTGCAAATACATATTCCTGAAAAAAAAGTCTAAATTTTTATGACCTGTGCCTTGATCATATTTACATACACTTATTACCTGCTTATTACTTATTACAGTATTTATGTTAAATATTTTTCTGATTTCTGATAAGAAATACAGTAACATGCTTGAAAGTCAACCCATAAAACCAGCTACTGCAAAAATCTAACAGAGAGTACACAAATGCACTAGGCTGAAAAGGACCAATAGAGATACATTCAATGTATCTATCAAACTTTGATAATTGCTCAGAACTAAATTAACCCAAATCATTACAGCATAGTAGGAGTTCAGCATTACATAGCTCATATTCCTTTACCTGCTTTTCAGGTTAGCAAGGTCTGATATATTCTTGAGTTTGAAATTCCCCTACAGAAATCTCTTTAGCCCATGGAAACTACGTTCTGATTCCAGCATTGATACAACTAGGGCCTGGAGACTCTTGTTCTGTGGCCTTTATTGACATATCTGTTGTCCTTTTCACTCTTGCAACAAGAGCTGCTTTGAGATTTTCTTCACAAAATTAATTTCCTAGCAAATCTAAAATTGCAACTCTATTGCTGCCAGAAATATCCACTCTATATTGCGCCTGTTCTTGTCATTACAGGCAAAGAAACTAGTACTTCCAGAGATGTGTAAGAAAAAAAGGAGGGAAAGGACAAGAAATAATCCCTCTTTGCATCTCTGTGTAGTGGTTATAAATTACATTTAACTTGACTCCATTACCTAGCAGGGATTTCCCTATCACACTTGCTCGGCTATTCGAGGAAACAGAAAGAGCATGGTATTAATGTGAATTCAGAGCTATGGTATGAACTCAACAATTAATAACCTAGAGAAAGAAATGGAATCTCCAGAAATAAGATTATTATTAAGATTTTCAGAAGCATTTTTAAAGTTGCATCATAAGTCCCATTAATTAAAAAAAAAAAAGTAAGGAAAATACACAAAGCCAGGCACTACCCTAAACACCAATCTGAATTAATTGGTTATACGCTAACTGGAAGAATGATTTTTGCTTGTGATTGCCCTTAAATTCTATAAAAACAACACATTTTATTTTAGGATGGCTCCAGTTCAAATTCAGTATTGTGGTAAAACAAACAAAAAAGAAGTCTAATCCTATTTGCAGGATGGTACAGGCTAAGACAGAGTGCTAAGTCTCTCTCAAAAATAAATGCACAGCGAAGACTCTTCTATTTTTATTTCACATAGTACTCAGGAAGGCCAAATTCTGACCTGGATTGTAAAAGTCAGGCAGTTCTATGTCCTATTGCGTATGACATAGGAACAATTTCTATCCACTCTTTCCCTAAAAATAGGCAAAGATAGAGCAGCAAGAGACAGAGAAGGGCTGATTATTTGATATGCCTTAGTCAGTTAGGCTAGACCAACTCCCAAAGGTGACAACTGCATCCCTCAACAAAGTTCTAGGAGGATGAAAAGACAAGACAAACTTTGACAGCACCCACTTGAATGAGAACAAACATTAGCTCAGACAAAGAGAAAGTATCCACTTGAATGCAAGTTTAGACACATCATCTGCTAGTTTTACAAGTTAGATCCTTTCCTGCAATTATCTACCACACACAAAAAAATGCAGCATTGGTTTTGGTAGCAGTTTCATTTCTACTTTGTCTGAGGTATCCCAGATTGCCCTGATATGAATGGAGCCAAAAAGATCTGGACATCTTTTTCTCTTTTTTAAGCAATCACTAGAAAACAGTGGACTCAGGATGTAAATGCATTTGCTCTCTTGCAGTTGACTTCAGTGAAATACAGCCAATAGGCTTGACTTACTTTTCACAGAAGAATGAAAATATTCTTTTTGGACATGTACCTTATTGAGCATTAACTTTGGATTTGGGTCACAGTCACTAATCTTAAAAGATTTAGAAACATTTCCTCTGAACTTCTGAAATTAGTAGCTTTGAAATTAGACAGTAGTTCTGAAAGTAGATAGTTCAGCCATTGTACAATTGTGCAGTTACATACAATTAGACAGCTACTAAAGAACATTCCCTAAATGCATCTACAACATATATCCTATGAAAAGAAAACTCCTTTTCACTACAAATCCATAAAAGCATATAAAAGCTTTCACTGTCACTGGTTTTCAAATGATGATGTCATTTTCTTATATGCTTTTCTTCTAATTGATCAATCATCAATGTCAATTTGGTGACCTTATTTTTTAAAAGTACTTGAATCACATTTCTACATACTTAATGCATCTATTGCAAATGGTACTTCTACAAAGACAGGAAAGTAGATTATACAAATACTGCCCATCTATCAACTGGAAATATTAAATAAGAATGTTTTTTTAATTTAATGTCTCTCATACTGTTTAAAGAAAATGAGCCTATGAATTAGTATTCATTTAAATCCTTTAAATTTTCCATGATAACATTTGGTAGAAGGGTAGTCAAACAAAGGAATATTTAGACAAATGATGTCAAAGTTACAATTTTTTAATTTAAAAAGCCCACGTGTTTTATTTTTAAGACTCAGTACAGAATATGTGAATCGGCATTCAGAATTTTAATTATACACCATAGAGTTTTTAGGCTTTTATAGGATGAACATTCTCTTGATTGGTCAAAATTTTATACATTTTGTATATTCTAACACATATCAGGAGGCTAATAGCTACAGATTTTCTAACTCCCAAACAAGCAAGCAAGCAAAATCACACGATCTTTGTTTCCACCAAAGAAGCAGATTGGGGTGAACATCTATGACTTTCTAAAAATCCAGCACGAGTGCACAGGCCATTTAGATAGGAAAGGTAGATCTAAAAAAAATCTTGCAGACAGGATGTACAAAGAAATCTCTGCTTCCATAAGACGATTAAGCTCAAGTGACAAAAAGTGGTAAGGAAGCAACGCTACAGCAGCACTAATGGTCTATACAGTAGGGGGATCATAGAAGGAAATGTTCCGTGTACATAAACTCCTTACAATGCTTGTATGTCTAAAAAAATGTATGTAGCTAGTCCCTAGAAATGTGAAATATAAATATTTCCTTACTAAACAATGCATATGTGACATTAAATTCAATTCATGCATTACCATTAGACAACAAAATATTTTTCAGGGCTATAACAGAAGCTGGAAAACTGTCACATATCAGGTTTGCTACTAACAATGTTGACTCAATATTTCTCCAACACAGTTCTTTGTCTCTCACAAGGGATAGTAGAGCACTGTGTAACACTTTTATTCCTGACAGTTTTTCTTGCAGGTGCATATAGTCAATCTTTTTGCCATTTCTTCTGTTGCGCTCCCAAAAGAATATACCTTTATTGCATCTAAAAGCAAGTGACATATTTCCCCCTAACTGAACAGTCTCAGACACTTTCTTTATAAATAAGTTATTTTAGAAATGTTTCTGTATGTGATAAACTGGAAAAGGCTATCTAATCTGTGGCAAGCTAAGAACTATAGTCTCCAGGAGTTTTCCTTGAGGAAGCATTTGGGACCTGTATATTTTCATACCAAATGAAAAGCTGTATGTTTGCTGTTATACAGGCAGGAGCAAGATGCATGAAGGCATACAACAGCTTCAGCAGAGGTGAGATATTTCCAGAAATAATCCAAAAGAGTAAACACCAAAGAAAGTGAAAATGCCTTCCTACCCACTGTTAGAAAACATTGGTTTTCTAACCAATTCCATACATGATCTAAGTTTGTGTAATTTAATATAATAGACACTGTATTCCCTGAATACACTTCCCAGAATGTATTAAAGACAAAAGACACTGATTCCAAATCCCAAGATAATACAAATATGTTCTGCAAATAAAGACGTATTTCAAAACTTGGTAAAACTTGACACAGGAAAAGCTAATGAAGTTTGCTGCTAGTGCATCATTAGCTTTTTGAGTGTAATGACAAAATTACAGCAATGGACCCTCAGCTGGTATAAACTAAGGACTATACTGTACAGTCATAACACATTAAGCTACAATGAGGAAACAAAATAAAGACATCAGCTTGAAAAAAAATCAGTATTATAACAGCTATAACTAACTCTTAGTATGTAGGTAAAAAATATAGTTTATCAGTCCATATTGTTAAAAACTCAAATTAACAGTCTTTACTATTGCTCTTCCCCAGAACAGGCTACTAGTTGCCTTATGAATGAATTAGCAAAACAAGATTTCCTACATATACTTTACTACTAATTATTTAATAAAGAGAAAACCAAATCCTGAAAACAAAGCTATCCACCCGAAATACTGTATAGAATAGATATTGTGCTAAAAATTAACAATTAAACTTCTCCATTTGCCAAACATCTGTATATGTAAAATGTACTCTGAAACACTCTTACTCTTGGTTAGATTAAATCAAGTAAAAAGATAACCTAGCATTCTTGGATCTGAAACATGCAGAAACATGAAATGTTTGGACATGCTAAAAATTTGACATCACAGATAAGCTTCACATCTTTTATTCTTTTTCATAAAGAAGTGTCAGACAACTCTATAAAAATAATAGATCAAATAAACATAGACACTGATGTACACAGAGCATAAAACCTTAAAAAAAACACTGAATAATTCAAGGGAACTCTAGTAATACTTGTCATTTACAACACTTGCAATTTTTCATAAAGCAATAGTTTTTTTTAATTTTCATCTTTTTTCTACAGTGCCTCAGGAAAAAGAAAGCCAAAAATTAAAACTATAACTACAAATATTGAAGTGTTTGATTTTAGTATCAGTGTACTGAATATGCCATTAATCTTAGAGGGTAGTGTAATATGAAAACAGTGTTAGTCCCAGATCACCACAGTAAACAAAATTTTCAGAGACCGTAGTATTTTCCCCTCCTGCTATTTGCAAAATTACTTTGCAAAAAATAACAATTTTTTAATACCGTCAAAGTAGGCGATACTTTTCCTTTCTGAACAACAGAATCACACACAAATTATCTTTCTCTGTTCTAGGGTAAGCGCTCAGATTTTCAGCAATGTAATTAGCCTAGGTGTATCAGGCTATATCTGCACTAACTTGAGTATTTCTGCATTGCACTGCATGACATTTGTCATAAGGAAACCAAAGATTTACTGTCAGTTTTACCTCTGATCTGCTACTTGCATCTGCTGTGTCACTTGAAAATACGCATTGTCTTCTGTATCTTGCCCTCTAACTAATATTCCCGTGCCCCAACAGTTTACATGCAGAGGAAAGAACAGCTCACCAGGAAAAACACAGACTTTCAAACAGTAATATATAATTGGGAGTTATATAACTTGACTTGGAGAAGTAAACATCATGTCCACATTTCACTTTTACATCCTATGTTTTGTGTGATCATACTTGGACTACTGTTTGCTTGTTCTTAAGATTCTTTTCCAAACTTCTCAATTTGAGAAACAGCATCCTAAAATGCTGTTTTCCTACCAGCCAACCTTGAAAACAATTCCTTTTTCTCTACCCCTTCTAGACATACTGACACCATAACACTACCACTTCTCGTCCTCTCCCAGCCAGTTTCTCAAATCTGTATCCTTTTTTCATTGTCACAGCACCCGGAGTTTTGTTAACAAACGTTGCAAGGACCAGATGCACTTATGTATTCTGGAGGAAACGTATATACTGTTGTTCCTCATATGACCATTACAGCCAGCTTATTTAGTGAGAATCATTTGACTGTTTCAAAATCCAGCATTTGACCAGCCTTCTGACTTTCATTTCTTTAGACCCTCCTAACTAATCAAAGTGAACCATCTAGGGGTTACATATATACAATACATTGTTACAGAGTTTGATACTCTAACTAGGTCGGCTCACGTGTCTTGGCCACAACATACGCAAAATAAATGTTTTTCTTGTTTTTTTTCCTCACTGAATTTTCCTTTTCAGAAATTCTAATTATAAAGCACCAACTGACTGCTAATTCTACTGTCTAAGTTTTAATGAAGTGAGGTGTTCTATGGAGAGACGGCTGTAGTTTCTTAAGAAATATGAGACATTGCTATTGTTTTCTGATTTAAGAATACTGACACAATTTCAAGTGCTCCTTAGCTGCAGTGGTTTTGTCAGCCTTATACTTAAAATATCATTAATTCATTTAGTAACTGAACTCATAACAAACCAAAAGGAGTAAGTTAAATGAATATATATATTATATGCATTAGTGGCATATGAGTCACCTTGATCTCCTTTGGGATGGAACTCTAATTAACATTGGAACATATTTTGTCTATAAAAATTTCCATCGATTGCCCAAGAGGTAACAGGAATTCATTTTGCCAGATGATGTTACATTTTATGGGTTAAGGTGGTGAGTTACCAGGAGCCACAGCTGTGTGTTTTATGCTCAGGGCACTTTTTAAGCAGCTCAATATTTTAAGAATCATGACATTCACATCTGATGTAAAAAAAAATAAAAAAAAGGAAGAGAAATGATAAATCATTATGCATTGAAATACTAGAACTAAGAAAAGAACCATGTTAATACTCTGACATATCACTTATGCATGTATTAGATATAATAAGTTCAGGTAATTAGAATTACAGCAAAGAAATGAAGTTATTGACATGAGCTGACTGTAAAGTGCAAAGAAAATTGTTGTGAAAGCAATGACATGGCCTTTGCAACTCTGAGATTTGCTAAGAGTTCTTGGTAGAATTATTTGCAAATTGAAAAAATACTAAAGTCACTTCCATGTGATGGCTTGGACATATAGTTACTAGCATTTCAATTTTATATCTGTTTTCATAAGTTTTAATATATAACAACTGCAAAAGATTTCTTCAAGCTGAAATTTACCTTGGAACACAGAAGTCTGCATAAAGCTATCTTGTGCATTTAAATGAAAACTCCCATTATATAAAATGGTTTAGACCTTCTTTGAATTAGAAATTTAGAAAATATTTCCCACCTAAAAACCCCAATTTTGGACTCAGTTAAAAAAAAAAACAACAACCAAACAAACAAAACAAAACCAAAAAAACCACACCTGCTTTTCAACAGGACATCCAATAAAATCCTTAGGTACTAAAAGCAGTCAACTGGATAGCTTTAAATGCACAAATCCAGAATCATTATTTAAAAAACTTGCTAGTACCTTATCTACCAAACTGAGTTATTGCCTGTGGAAAGGGTGCTAGATGAGAGTGCTAGTGCCTGTAACTATCAGCCATCCTTGTTCTCCTGCCCTGGTAAGAGACAGGAAGACCTCAGAGAAATTAAAGCTGAAGAAACCTTCTCTAGTCTTGATGGTTCACACACTGTTAGTGGAGGTAACCAAACTTACTTCCTGAGACCACTTTTAATAGCCATAGACACTTCCATTTCAACCGTAACTGTTCCTAGAACTGAGCAATATGGTTAAGTAAAGCCTCTTCGTGTGTCCACCATGTTATGCCTGTGTTGTTCGTTCTTTATTTTCCATTGAATACTTCCCATTGAATTTTGAATTTTTGTATCAGCTGATACACATTGAGCCACACAAAGTATGCAGAAAAACAAAGACAGATATGTAAGAGCTCTGAGCCAGATACTAAAAAGCCTGATAAACGAAAAAAGCTACATATCCTCTCAGTGAAACCAGTTTTACAAATTATTTCATTTCACTGCAATCAGTTTGGATTTGCACTGCAACAACCCTCTCAGCATGCAATTACGATGTTTGCTGGATTTTCAGTTATTTTTTCAAAGTCTGCCAAAGAACTATTAGCGTTTCACATGTCAGTGACACCTGGCATCCACAGTGACTCTGCAAAATGTAATGGCAGCAAGGGAATTGTTATTGTCTACTGCTTCACTGGTCCATGAACTGAGGAGTTCCTGAGCAAGTCTTGGCACAGTGCAGCAAAGCAGCTGTTAGGCCCTATTGTTGTCAAGAATACACATTATGACAACTACTAATCATGTATTTACTCTGAACACTGAATAATCTTATACATTTATTATTCTCATAATATATTTACGCAACAAGTAATGGCAGCTCTAAATTAGTTTCTTGTGTCCTAGCAAGAAAACATGAACAGTAATTAATTAGTTTACTGTTATTTGGCCAAAATTTATTTATTTATTTCCCCAAGCCATTCATCAGATATAATGCTAAGTACATAATGGCAGGTAGCTTTTGGTGGCATTTATGGTTATGAAGTTTTTGGCAAAATTCCTTATAAACTACTATAGGGAACTTCAATTGTCTTTAAGACAGAGATCTAATTTTTTCCTGAATTGGGAACAATTTAAAAGACAGAAAAATGGATGGTATAAGTAAACCAAAACACTTCAACAGTTGGATGGGTTTGGGTTGGTAATTATCTATTCCGTATAGAATATGAATATATTTATTCCTTATTATACCATGGTTAATGTGAGAAGTAATGAGGTACAAAACTTAACTGCCTTAGGATAAGACTGGAGAGATATGAGTTAAAGGGAAGAGGAAAAGAATCTTTGAGCTAAGCATAGTTAAAATCAAAAAAATACATAAAAAATACTAGAATCCCTGACTGGCCTTGGAACACAAGGAATTATATTTAAATGCAGAATACAAGAACACTGATGTTCATGAGTAACAAAATCTACTATTTTAAAATGTTGTGACATAGATCAAAATAATTCATTTTCTTTGCTTATTTTTAGCCCCAAATCCTTTTCGCTTTCAGTCAGTCTGAGATCACCTTCTGCATTTAGCTGGAACACTGCCCTTCCCATAATCTAAACAAAGATGCGCTTAATCTTCTTTTGAGGCTAACAAAAACATTCAAGGTCTATTTTGAAGAGAATATGACTTGTGTTGAAATACTTGATTTAACTCATCATCAAAACATTTGGATTTGCGACTCATACTGAATGTTATTTTCCACTTTAATGCCCACAGTCTAGGAAGCAGACTTACATTGTGATGGTGAGCTGTATGGATTCAGAATACTGCTTTTTTCTCTTAAAACTTTCTATGATGCTTATTATTATTCCTTCTCCTTCGTCTGCTTCTCCACCCTCCAATTAAAGGCTGGAACAATGAGGTTTTATTTAATTGTAAGTTCGCTAATTGAATAGATACATAGACAGTTGAAAGCACCAGGATTTTCTACAGGGTCTTGTTTATCAGTGTCTACATCTTGGTTAACAGCTTGCTACCATTCTAAATATACGACTATTTATTTAAGTATTTATGTACAATGTTTGCTTACCATGGCAACTGCTATATCAACTTGACATACTCAGAAGTAATTTTATTCAGATACATTTACCTCTTTGTTAGAATTCATCCCTATTTTATGGTATTTAAAGAGAAATAACAACAAATTCTCAATATATGTTTCAACTTATTTTATGTGTAAAAGGTACTTGTCAATTTCCTAGGATAACATATATGACTAAAGGTATTTGCCAACCACAGAACTGGTCAAAAAAACAATTATATCAGTTAGGGAAAAAAATCATGGCAACCTTGAGTAATATTCAACCCATGGTTCTTCCATTAACAAAGTTTTTTATCTTACTTTTTTAATTTATACGCTGACTACAATTTTGTAAAAAGAAATATAAACAGGAAAATATACGTATCCCAGTAAAAATACAGTTTCTCCAATTATCTTTTTGTTCCATCTTTTCCTACACTTCAGACTCCATAGTCAGTAGCTTCTATATTCTAACTTCCCTTAAAAATCAATCCTGCTCTGTTCCAGACCTCCAGAAAAACCTAATCCACATCTGAATGCATCTCGGCAAGAGCAAACTACTACTGATTCCTGAGTTGCTCAGAGCTGAATACTCAAAACACCTTGTCTGATCCGATTGGTTAAACAGTTATAAATTCACAGTATGTTAACTGACTGGAGCATGTCTTTGGTTCACTGAAGAGACAGGGCCCACATCCTTCCTCATCTACATCTGTGGAAATGGTGCAACCTGTTAAGTCACATGCTATGTTTGGATATCTAGGTCATGGCCAAAGTAAAGAGCAGAACTACACAGATACAGTTCACACAAATACAAACCCATCTTTCAGAAACACAAAGGATAATTAGGGATCTATCTCTGCTTGACATGTTACACTGAATTTCATTGACATCTGATTTATTAGTGAAATCAGAAGATGAAGAATATACAGTCCTAGAACTGCCAAAATTAAGGGAGTTTGCAGGGTTAAAGAGAATAATAACTACAGCATGACTGGAAAGGAAACTGGCTATAATAAGATAAGTAATTACAGAAGGTGAGAAATAATTCAAGGCTGCAACATCATGAGAGTACAGTACCAGGAGAGATTAGAGGGAGAAAGAAATAAGACTGGTCATGAAGTATTGTATACACTGTTGAGTTTCCAATAGGGAATAATTCACTTATATGATTCAACTCTTTATCCCTCATCACAGCCAGAAACTGCCCTGAGTTAAACAGAGGACAAAATTAAGAGATACTGTGAATTCTACAATATCTTCTGTAACCAGCAGCTATGATCCAGTCCTTCTTGCAGTAAATGAGTAATATTAATAATGATAATAGTAATAATTAATATTAGACCCTTAGTTAAGTTTTATTATCTTCAAGTCCCATTAAGTAATTAACCAATTCATTAAGATTGCTAGCGTAAAAACAAGCAATAAAGTTATGCAGAGACACACCCTGCAGGTCTAACATTTAATAATCTATTTCAACAGTGAAAAAATTTAGCATTTATTTCTTAATACAATAATGATTTAGTCCTACAGTCATGCAAAACAAATCTGAAGAACACTTTTTTTTTTTTAAGTTCTTATCTTTTCAGAGGTTGCTGTTGGCTTGCACAATTTCAGCTGGGAAAAACCGCACAGGGATATGCACATGCTTGTTTGAGGTACAAATCTACCCTGCAAATCCTACCAAACAATGGTAAAACTATAGATTTCATGGAAAAAAAAAAAAAAAAAAAGCAGAGATGAATACTGATCTATTTATTATACACAATTCCAGTAATCCTAATCAACTTTCTGAATTCAGTAGACCTAATCCTGCAGTTACAGAGTTATAAAACCAGAGCAATTGCATAGTTACTAAGAGGCCTCCAGTAAGAAGGAAAGTAACAAAACCAGCTGCAAGGTATACACATGTCCCAACTGGAACAGAAACTAGTTTCCAACGCCTAATGTTTCATGTCACTATTCTCTTTTAGGTTCTTAAATTCCCTTTTTAGAGCACCCAGGCGGGTCACAGTTTTCCCAGTAAAATAGGTGGATACATTATCGATATTATTTGCTTTCAGGCAGTTGGCCAGTGGAAAAGAAAGCCAAGTAGGACTTTTACCTTTTCCGGGGAGATTGAAATGCATGTGAAGTTCAGAGTCCATGCAGATTTGGTTTGCATAGTAGTAAGTTACAATTATTCTAATGAGGCATACTCCCTTTTGTACTTCAGTCTGCTGAAAACGTTTTTCATATTTTCATTGGCAAGGATGTTTTAGATCAGATTCAAGAACTTTTGCTTCCATTTTGTTACATGCAAGTTTCAAATGCAACTTCTGATTTCATTTTATATCTTGATTTATGATGACAGTAAAATACTAAGAGCTGTACTTGCTCTTATTTTACCTTTAATTTTGTGTTTGCAAGGTCACAACTTTCTCTTGTTAATGCTAGTGAAATGCAGAACTGTCTTAACTGAGTTCAGTAGGGCTGAACAAAACCAGTACTGCTGAAAAAGAGGAAGAAGTAAACGCGTCATCTTCTACCCACAGCAAAAAATTTGGAGTATTTTCTGAAAGTTACACCTTATTTCCTCCTTTCATTTATTCAGTTTCCCAAACTTAAGACATAAACAGTTTCTCATTCTTTGCAACTTGCTTCTTTGCCTGAGAACCCCACCTCTTGAGAGTCACAGTGCTTGTAGTACGCAGTATTTTAAGAACGTGTTTCTAATTAAGTGAACAGGTGGCTTCAGCCAGCAGGAACTACTGCGCAAACAAACCCAGTGAGAGCTGGGACTAGTTGTAGCAGATGGTGTGGTCTTTGTACCACTTTAATGAAGACTGTGCCTGAGCTCTCTGTTGGGTTTAATAGAACACTTTCCTTATCATTTGTGCAACTACATTTACGCCAAAATAAAAAGAAATTATTTCTAGATTACAAAAGCAATACATTTTGTGCACCCTTCAAGCATGTTCAGGCATACCCTTATCTGATAAGGATGCATTATGCATAACAAAATTCAGTTAGAAGGCCAATTCATACCTAACACTTATCTATAGCCATCCACCAGTGAAATAGACTGTTGTAACATTTGTATCATGCTAGCAATCGTCTTGTGAAACTTTGCACAGACATTAACAGTCTTTAAGCAGCAGGTAGACATTCCCTTGCCAACCTCTGTTTCTAAATTCATATCAATGGTTTAGAATACATTTATTAAATTATAAGATTCCTTTTATAGATTTATGGGAGCATACTCCAAATCAGAGTTCACATCAGCAACGGGAAAAATTGTTCAAGTGTTTTTAACAAGGATTAACATTCTACCTTTCATCCTTCCATTGACTTCAGTGTGGGTGATCAGAAAGAAAAGCAGTCATATAAAAAAAATTTCAATAGAAAAATTACCATTCCAACTTGAGCAAGAATTGAAAAGAAAAATAGGGAAGAGAATGGGAGAAGAGAAATTTCCAGTACAAGTTCAGTAATCAAATTCAGAAATGCCAATAAATTACACTTTTGTACAGTCCAGTATTATCACAGAGAGCTCATGAATTTATAAAGTATTCATATATACAATCTTCCATTTAAACATTTCCTAAAACATATCCATATGTAACACAGTTCAAATACCTGACAAGACTGTAACGCAAACTGTTTTTTTCCAAAATCAGAAACAGCTTACTTATCTCTGAGGTTCACTTGAGTAGGTAAGCTTTCCTCTTGCTACATGGCTGTTTCAGGCAAAGAGTGTCAGTCTTCTAAAGTAAATATTCAGTGATATTGCCAGTAAGACACACAGCAATGATGCAGAAACACTAAGCTGGGGGTGGGTTGTGTGTGTGTGTGCGCAGTTAAAAAAAAAAAAAAAAAAAAAAACAAAAAACAAACNAAAAGGAAAGGTAATGCAATGAGCATTACAGATGGAACCAGATAATTTCCTAATACACATTTTGTGGTCCAATTTTTTTTCTCTCATATGCATATGGAACACACTGTGAGAACAAATTTGAATCTGGTCTATAAATCTGCACCCCGTCAGAAAAGAGAGAAAATGACACAGTGATTTAAAAGTAATCTAGCTATCTGGTCTTTTTTTATTTTCACAAATTTCATTCTATCAGTAGGGCAATTAATATACATAGTGGACAGCATATATAGCATCTGAAGTCCAGGACAGATGCCATTTATCTCTAAATTCATGGAAAAGATTATTTTGGTTTTATCAAATGGAATAGATATTTGGAAGGATGAGAGATTAACATTGCAGCTAAGGGTACCATGTGTTTTGATTACATCTTTGTTCCTGTTATTGTAATTATTATATTTGCTACCATGCTGTAGTGTAGACTGGCTGTATGTCCTATGTTTACATTCACGTGCGTTTGTGTTCAAAGTACTTTTTTTAAAAGTTAATTGTATCATTTAGTATGGCAAAACCATTCATGAAAAAACGTATAGACATTTGAAGTTGTCACCCATTATATATAGTTTTTTTACGAGGCTTAAAAATATTAGTGATGTGGAAAAGATGGACACCTGTGGAAACAGGCAAGATGGATGGATCAGAAAATGAAAGCAGGAAAAGCACCTGTTTAACTCTAGCAGTTTTAGCATGAGCAGTGCTACTGCACGATTACTATATCACTCAACAATTCATTGAAAACCACACCCTACCCTATCTTTGTGCAAAAACTGAAATGGTACGGAAAAATAAAGACACAAAATTGCCCCTTCTGTATATAAATACTCCAATAAGTAATAATTTGACTGGAATATTGCAAGAATCATAGTATACATAACTCATTGTTCTTACTATTCATATCATTGAACTTGTCTTGCTAGTTCTATTTATTTTTCACTGGAGTAATTCTTTTGGGAACTTCAAAGCAATTAGTTCAGGAGCACATGTTAAAGGGTGAAGAGTTTCAATGTTGCAGCAATGTAAGATAACTATAGATCACAAAATCTGTCATGGAATAATGCAATCAAGAACAAAGCAAATTGAAGCTTTGTTTTCAAAAGATAAGAATGCAACGGAATGCATCACTAGCTCCTCTTATTTCTTGTGCTGTCTACCTAAATGAGACTCCCTGCTTGCATATTTCAAAGTCATTGGTTAATTATCCTGTAGCAAAACCACATTTTGGGTACTGTGATTTGAACATAATGATGTGACTATAATTTGAACAAATTAGAAATATGCAAAGTTGAATACTTGATTTCAGATATAATCCAGTAATTAAAAACATAACAAATCATTTAGCAGCAATGTTACCATTGCTGCTGAGAAAAACTGCTAATTGCATTGCCTGTATCTCCCCCACATTTGCAGTGCTTTACTCCAATCCCAGATCAAGATCCAATGGCAAAAAAAATAATGAATTGAAAGGTATATTTACCAGACCTTTACCATATAGCAATACTGAATAAGAAAGTAACAAGATGGACTAAACAGACATGATTTACACTGTCAATTTAATGTTTGTTATGCACTCCCTGTAAAACAGAAAATAATATGCCAGTGTCTAAAGTTACACAGATAATATGGGAGTACAGTAAATATAAGGAGATCATCAAACACAAAATAAATGTAGAGAAAAATTCCTTTTGAAAATACGATGTTGGTGTTATCCTGATTAATTTTTTATAATTCCAATGAAAGACTTTTTGCTATCAAGTCACCCAATTAAAACATATTTCTGATATTTTTGATGCTGTGTAGGCGAGAACTCAAAGGTAAATATCACTGAACAGTCTTTCACTGGGAGACCAAACATCCCTGTGAAAAAAGCCTGCTCCAAACTCATCAGTACAAAGAAATAGCAATGGCTATTCTACAGACCCCTGAAATTACAGGCAGCCTTATATTCCCTCCATTCAGTGTGATTTCAAATCCTACAGTGACATTGGTTTTGCCATTCCCCAATGAAAAAAATATAAACATGCTTCAAATGTATTGAAAATGCACGTTCAGCACTACTGTTCAGCCATGAATATTGTTCAACAATAACTGAAAAGAGTGGATGAATGATAAAAATGTTTTATGGGTCAAATCTGTGATCTAAGAACTCACATGAAAACTATCTTTCCTAATTCCTTGTTCCCTTAGCAGTCTGTTTGATCATAGAAGTAAACCTATGCCTGCACACATGTCAGTTTGCCTCCAGAATTTGTTCCAGTGTTGTCTTTTTTTTTTTTTCACCCCTGCAGCTATAGGAACGTGTAATATTCATATTCCTTTAAAATGCAACGTTGTGCTTACATATGAAAAATAGTATTTCCTATTGACAATGCTCATTACTTCTGTGAGTGTTTTTATTTCCTAGCAGTGGGTTCAAAATCAGCAGCTCTGGTGAGCTTAGACTTAAGATTCTAATAACAAGCACGGGCATCTGCTCAGCTTTTAAGCAGAGACTCAAGTTACTTTAGAGGGATGAGGTTTTTTTGTACAGATTGGTACAGAAGGTAAATCAAAAAATTCACAGCCTTTGAGCGAATCACTGAAAGTCCACTGACATTGACTCACCCATGCCCATTTATCCTTCTTAAAAATCTGGCTTGGTGTTTATTTCCTCAATATATAGAGCAAAACCCTCCTTAAAATCCCCAGCAATTTGCTTTAATTGGTGAGTGACAGAAAACCACTAAATAATATTGTATTCTGCTTGTCATATTTGATGAGATAAATTCATCAGCCTCTATCTTATTCTTGTCACTGGACACAATTTTGCAAAAGGTGAAATGCCCAGTATAACAACTTGTCTCAGGATATTTAAACATGCAGATTGGCCAATAGCTGTTAACATCTATGTTTTGTTCAAATATTTGCCTCCTGCAAATATTCTTTAAAAACTGGACCTTTGACTTTGTTAGAGAAGTGAGCAGGAGAGACGATTATGAACTTGAGAATGGTAGATTTGGCTGGGGATTGGATTCAGTATTGCCTATCAGTTCTCCTTCCTTTTCTTAAAAGAAAATAGACAATGTTGTGACACAATAGTTGTGTTACAGCCTTCCTCAAAAGGCAGTACTTGAAAATGATATAAATAATGCAAACAATTCCAATGCAGAAAAAAAAAAAACAAACCCAAGAAAAAAAACCCCACCTCACCATCAGAAGAAACCTAAACAACAAGAGGTATATTCTTAGTGACTTCAGTAAGTGCAGTAATAAGTAATACCTATAGCCTGTATACCAGGATGCTAACCAGAAAATTCAGAAGTCATGTTCCATATTTATCCACTCTGAAATTATCTATATCTGCTAATCTTCAGGGACTTGGAAGAAGTCATGCCCAGACTTGGAGAACAGAGCATAAATGGAGGGCTGACACAGATGATTGCTTGTCGTGGTTTAGGCACACTGGTCTCATCACTCTGAGAGAGCGAACATTGTCTGCACAATATGCTGTTAGTTTTAGCAGTTAGAAGAGGCCCAGCTAAGAAGCAAAGTTACTGAACAAAATTGGTCCTGTTTTACCTCAAACCAGGACATTGCTTTCCCTCCTGTTTCTGTTGCAAAGACTGCATTGGTTTTAGTTCTGTTGTTCTAGTTAATTCACATTATGTGGATCTTCAGAATGATAGACTGAAGTGGTTGGAGAAAGTCTAAATACATCAGGAAATGAAGAAAAAAAATAGTTCTAATACATGAATCTCTCAATTATTTAGCACTCACAGGCATTAATCATTTCATTAATTCCAGATTAAATACCACTCATTTGACTTTACTACTGTCCATATAAGAAAATGAATTTGCATATACTTGTGCAGAATTCTTAAGAGGTAAATATCATGCTAAGTTAAAATAGAACAAGCACCGGAAATGGAAAACTACCCAAGTAAGATATCTGAAAAGAATTATATCAATAAAAATCAGTCAAAAGAACTGGAAATCTGATGTTAAATTATTCTATGCATTGCATACAAAATAAAGTTATTTGTGGTTAGGAAAAAGCTCAAAAATATGAATGCTGACTGCTCAAAAGAATCTTTTTGAATGTCTCAGTCTCTCTTATTTTCTTGAGACAGAAAAACCCCCAAAACATGCCTAAACATTTTGATATTTTGTCCTTTTTTTCTAACATAGAAGTACCACGAGGACAGGGATGGAAGAATACAGACACTTGACTTGTGCCACAGCTACCTTAACCTTCTGGGATCAAGACAGACCAAAGTAAGGATCAACTCTCAGTGTCACTTCCAAAAACTGAAACACCTGTACGACCATACTGACCTATAAAGAAGTGTGTTTTGATTTACATGGAATACAGCTCTATCACTCTGCCATTGTTCCTAAGATGCATCTGCTCTAAACACTATCCTTTTACCTCACTTCAGTGTTTCTTTACACTTGAGCTGACTCAGAAGGTAAAACTGAAATATGTTTGCACACAGGAATTTAGTAGCCTATTGACTGTGAAGATAGAGATGATGATGTCCAAGTATTGACAGGTCTCTAATGCTGTCCTGCAGTACTTTCTTGTATTTGGAGAGAAGGACACAAAAATTCTCCCACAGTTGTCTGGAAAAGGCTCAGTGGTACAGCCTAATGAGGAACAAATTACCTTCAGGCACACCCTCAGGAATTCCTACATCTTACGTACATAAATGCAAATCTAAACATGGCTTCAGTAACTCATGTGGTTTTCCATGCAGTTGCAAATACACACCAGAGAGAGTGTAATCAATATTCAGATTTAAGACACTCACTCAAATTGCTACTTATTTTCTGTTTTTCTTATTTAGGTAGCTAGTCATACTGAGCTACTAAACTCATATGCACAGAACTACTAAAAGCACTAATAGTTTTGAGTCCTGCTATTCTTAACATGTCATGACAAGTGGTAGTTCATTTTTCTTTTCTTTGCGTTGCATTTCAACACAATGCCACTTTGGAGGTTATTGAAATTATTGTTCATGGCCTGAATATCTGGTTAAACAGAAATGTGTAATTCAAATTATTAACTAAAATGAAAGCAGAAAAGATGACAACATAAAGGGTCTTCCTTTTAATTCTCTTTGCAAATCTCAGCAGTTAAAGGCCAGATGAATAGAAATCAGTTAAGGTTCATTACAGTTACAACCCATCCAGAGAAAGAGAAAGACAGAAGCTCTGGTACATTAACTTTTACACTTGTGACCCAGTAACTAATGTTCTAGTTAGAGCTACGACTTCTTGCAACCCAGAACTCATATAAGTTCTAAAATAATACATTAATTTTTGGCATTGTTAAATTGTTAAATGCAGATCTGAAGGATGTCAAATTGAGAATATTTATTTAAAACCATCACAGATGTATATTCAACATTTTTAACCATGATAGTGTTTAAGTAAGTCAGAAAACAAGACTGTCTGTCAAATCTACAGCGATCCAATTGAAAAATCAAATTTATTATAAGTCTAATGCAGATGACATGCTTCCATTTTCTCTTCACACATGGGAGCAACTAGATTTTCAGTTAGCGTGGGTCATTTAACCAATGCATCTGTAATTCAGATGCAAGCACTGAGCGTGTTACCTGAACAGACAGCAGAGGCGGAGGTGTGGGTTGAGGGAGGGAGTTTGACATTGTATTTGTCCCCACAAAAGGACTTCTATCATATCATAATCCTGTTTCACTTGCAAGAAAGAATGAAGAAAATCATTCAAATACAATAAATTACATCTAGAAAATAGATCCACCTTGTACTATTATATTTATTGAATTATATTCTAATGATTAAAAATTCATTCACTGTGGAATTCGCAGTAAAAGGATTCTCTTTTGAAGTACATGCAGGTTGGTTTAGGACAAGCCTAAACTGGTGAATATATACAAATTATTAAAAATACAGGGAACCTTTTACTCTTTTACTTTAACAAGTAGCATCTAAGTTGCACAGTTGGGGAGCCAGTAACTGGGATGTTGAATTAAAAAGGCGATTAATGACTTACAGATTAGCATCATAAGGCTGGATTCAGAGGCTAAAAGAACACTGGATATCTTCCCATCTGCTAAAGGTAGGTCTCTAACGGGGACAAAATGAATGTCCATTGATAACAATGTCTGGAAAACTTCTTGGTTGCAGGACTTAAGATATTTTCAGCATATACAGTCAAGAACAGAATGTTGGAGTTCTGTCTCTGCAGTTCAACATACAGTACTTCAGGGTCTGCAATGCTCTGTGATAATTTCAGATTATAATTGAACCTCACTTTCTCAGTACTCTACAGGTGGTTTCTAAAGACGATTTTCAGCAATGGTTAACATCTACTGTATGAATTAATTTTACAACTAATAATAGAGATTGCAAGTTCATAATAAGCACTATCTTCTTCAATTTTAAATTAACACTATATGACATTCTGTATAAACAAAGAAATTGTGACCTTGCCACTTAGTAAACATCTTACCACAAATGCACTCTATTACCATTTTTTTTTAATATGCATAAGGGTAAGAAAAATACCACATTCATTTACCATACAAGAAAACAGAGATAGGAATGGAAGTAAATCTAGACATATGGTATTATCCTCTTTGTAACATTTTTACTATCCGACTTCTTTTTCTTTCTTACACAACCACTAAAAGGACTCTCTCTCTGACAAATTCTCTTATGGAAAAATAAAACAATCAAGAGAACACAATGGATATTAATAATGTCTTCTAGTTTTTTCTTCATCATCTCGTTTTAATGTTTTAACAATACGAGTTAAAATTATGGAATCATAAAACCACTAGTTGGAAGGAACCTCTGGGCCAAGCAGTACTAAATCAGATCATCCTTGCACAGCTCAGTCTTTAAAAACTCTGGGCTCTCCGAGGAACTCATTACAATACTCTTCTACCATCCTAGTGAAGAAGTTGTCTCAAATGTGCACTACTAATCTCTCCAGCCTGATCTTGCAGCTCCTGGTCCTTGCTTTACTCTTTGCCTCTATGTAAAAGAGGCACTGGCATTTTGCAACTCTTCTTCACATAGCTGCAAACTGCCTGATCCCCTGTAAGTGTCATCTTTGCCAGACTAAACAAACCCAAGCTCAACCTCTCCTCATAGATGACATGCTTGAGGCTCCATAACTATGGTCTCTCCAATTTGTGAATACCCTTCTAGAACTAAGAAGCTGAAAACTGAATGTGATATTCCAGGTATCACCAGCTACATATTGCCCAGTTGTAAATAATTATGTGGCCCATCTGGTTTAACACAGGTTATCAGATAACTGATACTTGTACTTGAGCATAAAGTCCTTTCGTACATACCTTATTCACACCCAAAGTATAATCCAAGTAAGCAATCTGCTCATGGATAATGTATTTTCATAGAAGATGCATGAGCTTTTCTGAGTTCCTGAGGTGCTTTATGGGCCTCTCTCAATTGTTGAGACCAAAGCCTGAGAAACCTCTTTCCCATTACAAAGGTCCAAAAAAGAAGCATATCTGAACAAAGACAGACTGCATCTAATCCTATTAATGCTGTGCAAAATCAATCTCCTGAATCTTTCTAGTGCTTGCAAACATGCAGTTAAGATCCCTCTGGTGATGGACAGAAATTGCAGGTTTTCCTCCCAATTTTTTAGCCATTTCTTATTTTCATTCTCTTCTTTTGCTCAAAACTGATTGACTGTAAAAGATCTACTGCAATGTCAGTCTCCCGTTAACAGCTGGGAAGTCACTTTGTCTTCCTTGCAGTCACAAAGAAACACAAGATAATCATATTGTGACAGCCTTACCCAGCAGAGACGAAGAGAAGCAAATCTCTTTTTATTATTCTACTCTGCCCGTTTCAGCCTTTACCGAATTTCCCAACACTGAAAGGAAGAACGTACTTTTCAATTCCATTAATGTCTGTATATCCAATAGGAAAGCTTATTTTCAGCTCCTAAAGCATGTTTTCAGGATAAAGGTAGATTTTTCCCTTCTGTGCTACTAAAAGTATATTTTATAGCTTTCATTAATCTCTCCCATTTTAGGGGAAATGATCTCTTAACTTTCCAGCACTGCTTCCCACACTGCGTATCTCAAGGTACTGTTGAGCTAGACAAGAACATCCCAGACTAAGGAATTCAACAGGGAAAAATATACAAAGAGACAATCTTGTGACACAAAAGCCTGGAACTGACCAGCATTAACGTCACGTAATTTAGCTGCCAGTTTCTACAAGCAGTTGAATGTAAATCAGAATTTCTACTGAAATTGAATTTAGTAATTAGAAACACAGGGAAGGAAGCATGAAGAGGATAGTCTCTTTCTCTTCATTGCCTCTGAACTGCCTCTTGTTTCCATAGGTGCTGCTTCTCATTTAACAGAGACATTAGCATAGAAATAATCCGCATCAAGTCTGTTTCAAAGCTCTGCTCAGTCCCAGGAGTTTTTGGCTGCCTAACTGTATTAGGATCAAAAATAATTTGATTCATTATATTTTAGATTTAGATTAGCTAAAGAAAATACAACTTTATTTTTATTATCAGATAAACATTTACAAAAATATTTTTCCCCTCATATTCACATAGTATTAGAGCCTCCTTGTCAGAGTAGTTCATTCAAAGAACTAGAAAAAGGTAGAAAAAAGATCACTAACAGCAGTAGATTTATAATAAAACAATCATGTCCAAGTCAGATCAACTACCTACAATTTCATGTTCCACACAGCACGTTCCCTGTAAAGAAACAGCTAAATGCTTTTTTCATGAAGCATGCCAATAAATCACAGATCATTACTCAAAACTCTCTTAAAAAAAAATACAGAGTAGAAAAAAAACAACCCAAATTCTGCACTAGAAGCACTATGTTGCACTAGCCCGACTCCCAAAGTCTTGGGATCTATCATGAAGTCATAGTTTTATCTACTAAGAAAATTAAGCTTGTCCAAGATCATAACAAAATTGGCAATAAATACAAGAGTCTATATAAAGAAAGGGCAGGTTAAGGATACTTTACCATTTATTTCTCTAGATTGGTAGTTATTTGTTGAAGCATTCGACGTTTATGAATTTCTGAAAACCTAAAAGTAATAACTCAGCCAGATATGGTGTCCCAGAGCCATGAGCCAGTCAGTAGAAAAATAACCAGTAATGAGTATGATGTATTGGTTAGAGCAGATACTCCTAGATTCTTTATTTAGCTCTGCCAGCAATTAGTATGTGACCTTGAACAAATCACTAAGCTAAAAAACAGTTTAAAGCACCACATTTATACTGGGCATAGATACAAATGTATTCTAAATCTCATAAATTTTCAAATGCAAATAGTTAATTTGGGTTCTCTTAAACGCATATGTTATTTTAAAAGAAAGCTGCGAGAAAGTAAGAAATTTAAATTCCACACCTACTTCCACTGAATGTTGTTTCTAGCTCCTTTGAAAAAAATATCAAACAGAAATTTTTGATGCTACAATATCTATTTACATTGTGTGCATCATCACGGTACTCTTACAGTGCTGTTATAAGACTGAGGCTTCATTATATAGTACTATTACAATGCTGTATAACAACAAGGTACTGATATGGAGCCTGAGCACCTCAAACTTATCTACACTTGCTTATTGTCCTCTGTCTAGGCAACTAATGACAGAGAAACGAAGGCCCAGATTCATTCCACTAAACCTCAGGCATGTGAGGGAGCAGTGAAGGCCAGCTGTTCCACAAGGGGAGGCAAGCCTGGAGCAGAACCCAATAATAAGGCAGTGATCTTACCACCAAGTAACCAAGACGCAGAGCTGCAAGTTCAGGTCAGGATCAGGATCAGGGCCTTAGACAGTGGTCAGGATTGGACAGAGTCTAGTGATTATCTGGGAAGTCCACAGTAACAGGGAGAGGTGAGGTCAAGCCAGGAAAAGGAGCCAGCAGTCTGGGTCGGAGTCAGAGTCAGAACGAGACCAGGCACAGACACACCTGCTACACAGCTGCTTTCATTAAGACAGCTCTTGCCAGCAAAGGAGCTCACCTGGACTCAATCAGCTAAATTCCGACTCAACCAACTAAAGTCCTAGAAGGAGGATGCCCTCCAGGTCCTGACCACTGAGGTGAAGAAACGAGGAAGCTCAATGCTCCTCCCATATCAAAAAAGAGAGAGGTTCATAAAGAGGGCATTTCAGTACACCTAATATCTCACATACCTTCTGGAGGTCCTTCTTAATCTCATGATTTAAGCAATTTCTAAGCTGCCTCACATAAGTGCTGAAGAGGAATGAATCTGGGTCAACCAGTCTTTCCTAAGACTGCACACCTGTGAATAGTAGGAGACAACTCAAACTACTGAAATCCCTAGGCTATCAGCAAAGCCATTTGAACCTGTTCATCCCTTTCTGATTGTATCTGAGCTCCTTTGCTTTGGATTTCCGTTATCTTTTATTCAGCTGTGGGAGGTTTATAAACCCCAGTCATGCTGGGTAGGTTCCTTAACAAGTCCATGCCATTCAAAATGCTGCATGACAAGCACCATATAGACACAAAGTAGCATGCGTAAACTAGTATTTGTAAGAAATATTTTCATATTTACACTGTTAGAATTTCTGAAGCTCTCGTGTCTGTGGCATCCAAAGAGAAGTCATTAAGGTTATCATATGCAAATAAAATTAGTTAGCATCAGTGGTATATTAGTCCAGAGACAGCCCTCTCAGAGGCATTAAACAATATCTCTTCCAGATCCTACTCCTGATTTTCCCTTAAGCCCTTTATGACGACAGAAAAGGGCCTAATGGCTTTCTATGGGTTCCTTTCCCCACCCACAAAACAGAGAAAAAAAATCCATCAATACCACAACAGCTTTCTCAGAAGAACAGCATCAATGAAGTACTTGGGATCATAAGATACAGTATCATAACTGATACTGACTGCAGAATTCAGACAGCCTACCCCTATAACAGCTCCTCCTCATTTAGGAAGATTTTTGCCTGAAAACAATGCACTGTTAATTCACGGATTAGCTCACGTATTCCAGGTGTGTGTCTGCCACTGAATTCAGCTGAGTCACAAGTCGTCAAATAGTGAAAACATATTTTCATTACCATAAATAAATACTTTCTAAACAGAACTAGTTGGGGTGGAGTGTTTTTGTGTCTATGTTTGTGTAACACTCTTTCAGCAAAGCTCTATGAGGATGTATTAAACTGACATTGATTAAAAGTCACAGAATTCAGTTATATTTAGAACTTAATTTAAAATCTTAAAAACACCCTGAGGCCAGCTGTAGGAAGACAAAGCATCATTTTCTAATTCATTTTAATGGAAGCACTTTCAAATTTTATTTTACTGAAGAGCAACTGAATTTTGAACATTTTTGCAGCCTTTTAGAATGAAAAATCACTTTTGCAAATACATTTAATCTGTATAAGTTCTTCTCTACAACACCACCAATTTTTATTTTTATACTATGCTCTGTCTCATAATACTGGTAATTCCTTGTCAATCACTAGGCAAAATACATTTTCCCCATGATTTTAGTTTAAAAAAAAGATTTCAAATCCCAAGGAAAAAAGATGTGAAATCAAGCATAAGTAATTATTGGATTTTTTTGCTTTAAAACAATTACAGGAATTCCCAGACGCATGCTAAAGAAACAGAGAAAATAGAACTCAGCTCAACCAATCTGACTTATCAGAGGGACAAGAAGGCTAAAAAGAAAAAAATTAGCTTTCAGGTACTTACTAGGTGATGGTCATTGAAGAGATAACACATTTAAGTTAAAACGACTACTAGTCTGTTTCAGATATTGCTTTCTTTTCAAACGACTTAAATCTATTTGTTCTGGTATTCTTATTAGTCTGATGTTGTACAATGAAGACCATCTTTTCAGATGTACCCAGTATCCAGTTTGTGTGTCAGTGGGAAGCGTACACAGTATTTTGATCAGGCTAAATATTTGCTTATTACCCACTCTGTTCATTTACTTTCTTTTCTTTTAAAACTTAGATATGTAAATAGTTATCTCTTATGAGAAATGAAATCTGCATAAGAATTAGTACTCCCTATATAGGTCTCACAGAGTTTAGAACATGGTGTATTTTTATGTTTTGTTTCCTACTATCTTGGATCAATACCTGCTATTACTTAGCAAAGAGAGAAAGAAAAAGATCGTTAGCACCACATCCTCCAGCCTTGACCCTGTCTAAACAACTACAGACACTGCCTTAAGTTTTAATACCATTAGAACCAATCTAAATTACACCTAGCAATTCATGGTCAAATCAGCATTTTCAGCTTCTGAGTTAACTGAAGAGCAGAATAAAATAGCCATAAGTTTCCTGAAGTGTATCATCTTAGCTGCATGAGCAAGAGGGCAGTAAATTTAGAGGACAGTATGTGGGCTCTCTTTCAACTGAGGCTCTGTAAGAGAACTTTTACATCTAGGGCAACAATTTTTCCCTTGATATCAGTGAGTCTGTTTGCTCGTGTGTGTCCCAATGTGACAAGGGGTCAACTTGAAACAAACAAAAAAATTTAAGTACACAATTGCAGAATCACAATGAGTTTTCCTATAATTAATAGATTTACCCTTTAAGGTTTGTTTTTATCATGAATGTTCATACAATTGTATGCATTATTTGTACATTTGAAAAACGATTCCATTTCCTTGTATTTTGCAGTTTTGTCCACATTCATCCATCCTGGGATAGATGCAATACTGTGTAGCTTATTTGATCAATCATACAAAATTGAAAGTATTAAACAAAATCAGTTTTGATATATTGACTCATGCCTCTCCTGTAACAGCCATCCTTATTTTGAATCAAGGTAAACATTGAGCAAAATGTGATCTTTTTACTTGTAAGCTATTATGCAAGCTTCACTTAGGGCTACACAAAACCCTTCTAGATACTTCAATGCTGCTGCAGCATCCAAGCTAGCCAAGCACCCAAGCTTTCAGGTTCAAAATAAAATATTTAGGTTTGGTAACACAATCTGTGTAAAATGAGTGCCATATGTAAGAAGAAGAAGAAGGAAATCGGACAGTACTATCTTAGTGTCTTTTTACAGAAACATTATTTAAATACTAATTTCAAATGGTTTACCCCAGATGGTAGAGGATTGCAGGTTGAACTGCCAAGCACTTAAGTTTTTAAAGACTCATGTGGTAGTACTAGTAATGACAAAGCATAGCCCTGTAATTAGGTAGCTATCTTCCACGATAATCATATACATGTATATTGCCATTAATAAAATTTTGGGGCAAGACATCTACATGTCTTAGCCAACTAATTTACTTTGGTGCACTCCCTGTATACAACCCAATTTGCTTATTACACTACTCCAACATTATTTTTCAGGATTTCAGCACTACTTCCTTTATCATGGTTGATTAAAATATTTAAGCTATCTAAACCCCACAAAATAGTTTACTGCTTTCACATCCTCATGGACAATGGATTTTTTTCAAGAACCCAACTTTGAGAAGAAGGTATTTATAGCAATGTGACTTAAGCCTCACTTTCTTCAAACAATAAGGATGACATGGAACATTACGGGTGTTTCCTTAATTTCTAATTATATTCGCTCATAAAGTTAATAAAACTTTATGCAACCTATTTTGGCAGGATCTCTTCAAGATTCCAGTTTGGCATTGCCTTTCAGATCAAAAAGGAACAATTCAATCGAGTTCAAATACATTTCAGAAATAGGATGTTAGCAACCTAAGTTAGAAGCATGACTGTAATGAACTGAAGGATAATCACAGCTGACTACCATTCGCTAGTTCACATTGGAAACATTTATCATGAAACTTTCCCTTAAATGAAACTTTGCAATCCAACAGCAATATCTGTCAGCTAAAGGGAGAAATGACAGAATTGTTCAGTGTAAGCTTTGTTCATTAGAACTTGGATTTTTTTTTTTCCTTTTAAAAGAAAGGATGTCTTATGATTAAAACATCATTATAAATGAGATGGTAGCCTGTCATGTGGAAAATTGAGATTCTCTGGTTCTCATGAACTTCCTTCCAGCCTGAGGGTTTTTAACTAACTTAAATGACAGACCTTCTTGTCTCACTAGTTTACATATTTAATTTTGCATTAACTGTTTTCATGTAGACCTTTTATTGTTCAATGTGCTTCAAGATATAAAATATGCTTATTGTCTTCTTGCTTTTATTAATATGCAGTCATATATATGTATGATCATATAGAGTACCATATACAGTCACTTCATTTGGATGAGTATATTAAAATGTATAGACATTACCCACACTGCAATAGGAGTTTCTTTTTCTTGAATGACTAAAATGTAAAGGAGCTGCATAAGATTTTTATTGTTGGAGGGTTTCTTGTTCTTCAATGTAAAAGTTTCACCAGCCACACTGAACAGTTTCACTAGTGCACCATTTTCTTTCAGTTCTTTCATGATTTTTTACATAGATTAGATTGACAGTAACCACATTTTTCTTTCAGGGCCAAAATATATGTTTTCCTATTAGATCTTGAAAGGATAACATCAATGGTTGACCTCAATTTTTGCAGACTGTTCTACTAAATGCACTCCTATTATATTTGCCAATCAGTTAAAGGACTTCTGTCAGACCTAAGTACTTTATCAGCTATGATCAAAGGGGGTCAGGACCTCAAATATTTTGAGGATTTTTTTTTCTTCTTCTCCTCCCAGGAAGATATCAAAAGACTATGTTTTAGCGACTGATAGTCACAGGACAAATTCATACTCCAGTATGCAACCCAAAGGAATATCTTAGTGTAAAAAAGGGGAGAGAGCAGCAGCAGCAGTCACTTCTAGGATATTCATGCATCATAAAAGATAAAGAAGTATCCCGAGTGTTTGTACCTTTTTCTAATTTCCCATGTCATAATTGTTTAATGGAACAATGAGTCATGGTGTCTAAGCTCTGTGTCAGCAGGCAGATGCAAATCTCACTGAAGCCAAAGAGAAAGCTACCTATTATTGTCAGGGTAAATGCCTTTTACTTACCCAATCTACTGAGATTGCTGATTAAGTGCACGTATGAGGGTAACTAGCTTTGTTTCAGAGAAATATAGTTGTGTGAAGATGGTATTTCTCCATTTAGAAATCACCCTGATGTATGACACGCAAAGGTCTGCTCACCCAAAAATCTGCATTGAGTAGGCTATCTTAATGATCACCTCACCTATGGAGGCTAGGTAGGAAGCTTTTCCAGACTGCTGAGCTAACTCTGTCCTGTGATTCGCACTGAACTCCGGAGGCTGGGAGCAGCCTACCTTATGCACCTTTGCAAGACAGCAGCAGGAACGGTGTGCGGTGCTGCCCACTGAACACATTTTAGGCACTGGGGTACAGAAGGTCGATTATCTGTAGTGTGGTGCAATGTGGTACAAGACAATAATGCAGTAGGAACTACAGTGAGGTTAAACAAGGTACCTCTGACGGAAAAGTCAGCCTAATTAAACATAATCTGGTTAGCGTGGGTCTCTATGGCACTCCTCTCTCCCTGCTATCCTCCCAGAATCTGTGCTTCCCATTCAGCTAGTTGGTGCATAGCAATATGAAGCTTGAGAGCACCTTAAAATTTAGGGAACAGAGAAAACCACAAAATAAAAGAAGAGAGAAGAAATTAGATCCCTTATAGATTTGAATATAGAAAATATTAAGATCTTTCTTGACACAAGGACATAGTTCTTTGCTACTGGAAAACTTCATTTCAGCCACGTATTGAAGCATATCTCAAATCTGCCTATATTTAGCAAAATATTTAACTTAATAAATAGGTAGCTGTTAAAGACAATGATGTAAACAATGCTGTCATACAATTCATCTGAAGAAACAAAAGTAATCACAACTCAAAAGACTAAGGAATCAATGTTTCACAGAGATGCTTGTGACTGATCCGCAATTTAAAATAGAAAAAAAAATAATTGTTCAATCCTGTTTGTATATTACTTTAGAGGATAAATTAATGGGATAAATTATTCATTTTGAAATATTTGCTGTGCTTTACTAATTATCACAGCAAACATAATGCAGGAATTTAGTAAATTCCACTGTCACATACAGGCACATACAAATGCAAAGACGTGCTTGAAGATGCAGTGCAGGCAAACGTGAATGGTAAGCGATATAATTAAAGATGCTTTAATAGGTTTTCAAAGTTGCTAAGATACCATCAGGTAGTGTAGCACATCTCGGACAGGCACAAATATCCAAGACTATGTTGTAAATATTCATTTCCTGTAGCTTTGCTTTGTTTTTGCCTATCCTTTCTTTTTTTTCTTAACTTTCCTGGTAGTTGTAAACCTCTTCAGATAAAACATCACCATCTGACAGGAAGAAATATTTGTGTTTGGGATTCACTATATTCACTCAGCAATGAAGGAGTTTTTACAGCTTTTCTGAATAATAAAAAGCAACACAAGTATAAAGACAAAGTTATCTGCAAAAACATAACTTGTAGCAAAGCAGGCAGCTGAGAAGATGTATGTTTACCACTTCCGATACAGTAAGGAAAGTAGCAGGAGATAGAGCCTTCTTTGACTATCACATCAGGATTTTTATAGTAGCATAACACCCTACTTACACAACTGTGTAACTGTAAAAGAAAATTAAGGGCATTTGCATTACACACAAATATAATGATGGAATAATGTGAAATAAGAGAGCTTTACAGATTTGACATAGAAATAATAATCTTGAATAAATGGTTCTGATGTCACTACCTGCTTGAAGCTTATGACAACAGAGCAATTTGAATAAGTGTACATCAGCTAATATTAATTGGTTGAGAGATGGCTATTGAATAATTTATGTGTTATGTTAATCCATGTAATAATATTCAGACAGCCATATACAAATGCTTCACCATTTTTAACTACTACCACCTCATCAGCTAGTAAAGATCTCGCAACAAACATTCCTCAAATTACAAATAAAAGCTAAAGTATCTATAAATTCTGAACAACCGTCACTTCAGTTCTGATTGCCTCGACACAAAGCAGGATGGAAAAATTCTCTTCAGCTTTACTTTTGATGTCCATTTTTTGCCATACAGATGATTGTACAGATGCATTCAACCCCACACTTAGCAAAGGCTGGTTCTTTGAAAACAGAATGGCAAATGCCTACTGAACTTTTCTTTTAAAACTTAACACCCAAGATCAAAGACTAATTCAATTAATTCTAATCTCTGAAGTTATTAGATCTGGGGGCTTTATTATTAACATTTTTTTAGGCATTTAATCCTTTATACAATGACTTATGCAGGCACATAATATCCCAAATGATAATAACCACATTGTGAATTCTAATAAATTTTTATCTAACACAAATCATATATAAAGCTGTCAGTTTAGCTCCTTCTCTGTAGAAAAGAAACAGAAAATCCTGCACGTGTTGGAAACAAGGGTGATAAAGACTACAGATACGAAAGCACTATTTTCAACTAATCATTTATTCTGAGATCAGAAATTGTTTCCAAGCAGACACTGGGGCAGTTCTTGGCACTTTACGTGATCCTCTTTCAAGGAACTCTGCATTAAAAAGGGATATAAAGCATCCCAAGGACTGTGAAATGCAAAAATAGTTTTCAGCTGCCTTTTCTCTCTGCATTGTCCATAGTCATAAGAGGCAAGCCCTGACCCCACTGAAGTCGACAGAACTTCTGTCATTGTCAGTAGCAGGACCTAGCTTCATCACTGTTTTTATTAACAATTCATTCTTCAGAATGAAGAATATGATGCATATTATGGCAGTGGCTTTGCTTTCTCCAACAAAGTCACAAATCGGTGCAAGACCAAAACAGATTTGGATAATGTTACCAGCTCTGATATTAGGATTAGATTAATTGATAAAAAGTTGCACCATGCTTATGTTATTCATCAGTGAGTTCCTACTCTTGCTAGCTACCCTAAGCTCTAGTTCCACTTGAACTTTTAATTACAATACTGTTACAAAAAGAGGAAGACATAATGAAAACCTCTGTTTTTTATGCAGAGAAAGAAAGCATTTACAAAAATGGCAGATTGGCCCAGAAGGCTCATAATTGAGGTTTATAATTAAAGCTTATGATACCATAACCCTTCTTTCCTGAGATACTCTTGGATAGCACTCTGAGATTAGTCAGTTAAATAAAATGAAATCTCATGACATTTACATGAAATACATTTGCATATTATATATAAATGTGATACTAAGGTGATAATATTCAGCCACCTAATGCTCAAGCTCCACGAAGCCATTTTGCAGCCTTTTAGCCAACAAAGATGTTCCATCATATCTGCTAATCTGTTGCTCAGCTAAGGGTATCTGTGCCCTTCCTCAGCCAAGTCAAGGTAGATCATAACAATGTTGGTCACAGCTGACCTAATTTTAACCTAGCCTGCATGGATTACTTTTGCCAGCTATGATTTTCTAGAATGAAATACAGTCTAGCATAGACTATACCAAATGGGTGTGTCATGCTAAGATCTCTGCAGTTACACAGTGAGTATCGCTAGCCTTGGTAGTCATTACACTGCTACAGATAACATGACATATGACAAATCATACCTTTATGTATATTTATGATATGAGTCATGGCTCAGGCCTGAACTCTCGGTAGCATGTCCTCCCTCTGCAACATTACATTGTTAGTTGCAAAACACAGTACTATTCTATTATCAAATGAAATGGACTGACCTGGATAAGAAAAAAGACCTTCCTCTGATGACAATGTCTCAAAGCAATGAAAAAATCTGTCAGGAGTCACTTCTTTTTTGTGAAACTGAAAACCAATCCATTTCTAACCTTTTTAAATACAAGATTAACTCATGCAACAACCACTTGGTTCCTTGATTTGCAGACAGAAGAAGAGCCCAAGCCCAAAAGTTGTATCTTGAGTTGCATAAATACATAACCAATGAAAAATTTCATAAAAATCTTCACTATTTCTTTCCATCAGAATTCTTATTTATAAAGCACTACAAAGCACTTTTAAATCTTAGAATTTAAAATTAGTACAAGAATGAGTGAAGATTAGTACAAGAATTATTAGAACATCAGACTACAGAATGATTACATCTTAGACAAATTCATATATACTGAATATCTGTTAAGGAATATCTGACCCAAGTGTATTATTTTGGATATTTTGTCAGTTATGTATCAGTTAATGGATATTATTTACTGTTAATGGATGTATGAATGAAGTTTTAGGAATTGTGTGCTTCCATTTAAACTTCACAGTTAATGCTTTACATAGATGCTGAAAAGGATTTCTCAAAAAATGAAAAGAAGCTGATGACAAGTTCTAGACATTAGCATAGTATTTACATTGTTATATACTTGTGCTTCTTATTTCCTAATCCAAATTCTCTAACAAAATACTACAGGATACCCAAACTCTAGACTTGATGTGATGACACACTAATATGCTCATTCTCCTGAATACACGGTCAATAATTTTAAAAGGATGTAGAGAGTACTTGCCTGCAGTTAAAAATCTCTCAGCCACACTAAATTACATCTAAAGTTTAACAACTATTTTCCTATCATAGAGGAATTGCTTACGAAGAATTTCAATAACTCATAGAAGTTGAAAAGCATAAGTTGTTTCGAAAACAACAGAAATTACATCAAACTCCTCTTAAGACTGTACAACCACTTAAGTCCCTACAAACCCAATAAGACTGAACTATCTCACTGAAGTCTCAGAAGTGTCTTTGCATGAAGTATGGAGTATAGCCATGAATCACTTCCGTACCCACTTCTGACATGCATCCACCTCCAAACTGGAGTGTGTTACACTATGCCACAAAAACCCAGCTGATTATTAAGATCTTTCAAAAAAGAATACTGAATCTATGTTAATAGCCATGGAGAATTTCAAGAAAGCAGAATGAAATGTTACTAAGACTTAACAAAATTACAGCACAACTTAAACGATATGGAGATATTATTGCTACTTCAATGGTCTATGAAACCTGAATCTTAATGTCCACAGCTTAAGTGAGTTGCTTAAATATCACAGTCTATAAAGTAATTTTGGACAGATTGTTCATTCTTTTTTAATTATACAACTAATATAGCACAGATAAAATTAGGTAGGTTTTATTTGGAATGTTAAATATCAATAATGCTGGTGAACAGGGCAAAGAATTATTGATTAACTGTCAAGTGGACTTGGTAAATAGTCTACATGTTTAATCAGGGAGTTAGTACCCTGAATACAGTGATCCTTGAAGTACTTATCCAAATTTAGAGATTGATAGCCTTCTGTTTTATTTTCAACTTACTAAGCATGTGCTGTGTGTAGTGCAAAGTATCTTTATCATTGGCCTAAAAATAAAACTTGTTTTCCTGGATATATTATGTACTTATAGCTGGCAACAACCATTTCACACTTGCAAATTAAACCAATTCCTGTCAAGTGACCGAGAGTCATGTTGATCTCAGTAAATCCAGAGAGATCTCGTAAACTGTCAAGATGAGTTTGGTTAAATGTTAGCAGAGTTCAAAAGGAGAATAGAGCACATCAGTTCTAGTGAATTCCAAAAAGTAATTTGTGCCAAGTTTACTTGAAGGAAAAAAAAAAGTAACAGAAAAGGTATTCAAACCCTAGAGAACCATGCTCAAACCCTCTCAACAGTTTTTGGCCTTTGTGCACTCTGGCATTTGAAGTGATATACAGAAAGCTCCCTAAGACCAATCACTGCCTATTATATTTAATACAATAGGAAAATCATTCTACTCAACTGATTCATATGGAAATCATTCTGGAAGAGCCCAAAAAACAAAACACTATCCTACTACTGGAAGACAAACTAACAGAGACTGATATTTCATGTTTACTTACACGCAAATATATGATACGATGAGAATATGGACAGAAAGAAAGTATCAAGTGTATATGGAAAGAAAGCATAAAGCTATTTGCAAAACAGCTGTAATAAATACAAAAGCTGACATCCCAGACTGTCCTTTGCTCCCGCAGAAATGACCTGGGGTTTCAAGCTAGTGGTACAAAATAGTATATAATCAGCTGCTGACATAGCAACATTCAGAATACAGACATGGAAAAAAGACAACGTCTTTAAGAGCAGCTGCTGTACTGGGTCAACACAAGCAGTGTTGTACACAGCTGACACTTTGGAGAGTTGCAGAAGGACACTTGGGCCATTTTTGGCCAAAATTTCCATAGAAACAACAGTTTAAAGTTCATTTCACCTATATTGGATAGTTCTTGAATACAACCAAGGACATGAGGAATTACTCTAGTGGAGTCTATAAAAAAAGGCCCCGAGACACATCTGGAAGTATCTTAGACTATCCAGACTCTGTACTATTCCACACATGTTTCTCTCAGTTTGAAAGTTGAAAATGTATGGATGTAAAACATTATTTTTGCTGAAACCTTATATAAACATTCCTTCTGGATTTGTTCTTGATGACTGTTCCACTCAACTTATTTAAATACAACACAGTACACCACTTGTAAGAAAAGGTGTGTTTCCTCTGTTAATTTTTCCTTTAAATCCAGATCCTGCTATTGCTGTTAGATAATGAAATTTTTAACCCCTTCACTTCATCTTAATGCATTTTTCCCCTCATCCATCATCTCTGCAGAGGAGACTTGGACAGAAAAGACTGTCAGATTGCTGCTTGGGAATGAAGTGGGCCTTATCAAGTACCAAATCGTAGCCAAATTGTTCGAACCCAGCTGTGCACTTCATGCTTCTCCTTCATACTCACATCCATCTTGTCAGAGTCCCTGCATCAGACAGTATAAATGTTCTAGACTTTTTCCAAGGTAAAAATACTAAAAGGAGAGGAAGATTAATTTGAGCACAAAGCCAGGACAAAACACAACCTGATGTTTTCCTGACCTCTAACACATAACATACAACTACCTTAGTTTGTAAAACCAGCATTTTTTCCAGTTCTGTGCATAGGTGATATCACTGTAGCAAACATCACATTAAGGTGTAATGTATTATTTAACTTAACCTTTTGGCAACTAGTGGCTTTTTCAGAATTAAATATGTTATTTAATTAAAATTTCCCTATGAATTTGAATAAAAAAATGTTTACTTAATTAAATGAAGTTACTTACTTAAATAAAGTTATTACATTTGCTGAAAACATCAGAAAAAAAGCAGATGTTTCTCATAATACAAAACTTACCACACATAGTATTGGGACATGTCAGAAATTACACTTTTCCTCTCCATATACAGATTTACAAGGTGAATAACTACAACTCTTTAAACGCTGAAGATTAGCTGCTTTTACTGAAATTCCCCATCTTACAGTCCCACATCTAGCAAAACTTCAGTTCTGCCACATGGGATTTCCACTCAGGAAGTGCCACAACTTGCCTCCTCACCTGTCTCCCCATTTCATTAGTTAGTATTTGGGAAATACTCCACTGCACAGACATACCAAAACTTCAGCACACTGTGCCAGAGACTCAGCTCCTGCAATAAGAGGATTTTCATTTGTCACCTTGAGTTTCTCAGGATTTCACCGGATCTTATTACAAGCTACTGCCATTGTATGCAAGGTATTAAAAGTCGAGGTAAATGTAAAGCTTGCCTGACTTGAGTAACTCAGTGATGAGTACATGAAGAAGATACTGAAATACGTAAGGAAAAACCTGCCCAAGTCATATTGTATCTGGAAGCAGAAATCCAAAGGTTTTGTTTGTTTTCGGACTAACTATGGATTGACAAATGAGAATCACAAAACGCTGACTTCATTCACTTTTTCCATGCATCAGTGCTTAATCAGAATGTTTTCATTAAGCCCAGCACTGTCTAGCACGACTTTGCCTATATTTTCAAAGCATGCTATATAGATCACAAGCTTCTCTTCAGTCTTCAACACCAACTTTGCATCTACTCCATACACCTGTGAACTGAACCTCTGTACACAGCAGGATATTTCTGACCAGTGAAAGCAGTTTCACACCTATTTCATATGTGCAGTAGTATACTAAGCACAAGCAATCACTAAAAAGCCAGAAAAAGGTCTCCATATCTATTATGCTCTCAGTTTCCATGTTACTTCATGCAAATAATTCTGAGAGCTTTTTACTAAATTTATATATATTCTTCTTTTTCCTTTTACATGCATTACTTTTATATTCTGTTTGCACAGTACTCCAGTGACATACAAGTAACAGAGAGCCTGCAATGCCTCCAGCATGCATTTGTGTAGGTACAAATACAGAAAATTCATTGTTCCTCTGGTTGCTTTCACTAGACTTGCATTCTAACATAAGTAGAAAGAATGACAACTTCCTGGTTGTCACCAGTGAACTGATCTATTAAGTGAAGATTTTTCAAATAGATACTGTTTCAAATTTTAATTTCTCCTTTGAAAACAAATAGGTAAGACAAAAACAGCTGTTAGTAAAGAAGCATTCTAAAAGAATTAAAAGTCTCTGGAAGAGAAGCTAAGAATCTGGAATGTTACACGGCTGACTAAAGCAACTGGGGAAAGATAATGTTGGTGAAATCATTTTTGTTAAATACACTTTGAGAAGTGATTGGAGCACTACTAACTCAGATCTTAATCTTAGAGGACTTCACTGCTTTCGAGATCCAGACAGAACCAAGCACAGTGTAAGACATCTGATCATACGTATTGACCTAGTATTCCCCAGCAGTCAGAGTTCAGGGTGTGAAATTTCAGTTTTCAGTGAGCAAGAAACATTTACGTGCAAATGCAAAGCATGATAGAGCATGTTGTGAATTTCAAGAAAGGGCAGAGCTATCTGTGGGCTACAACGTAATATGAAAATTTGGTACATCTCAAGTAATCCTTGCAACAAACACACTCAAGTCATCCCGTAAAGTAAATGTCTGCTATCAGACAGACTACATACAACATAAATCTAAAGATTACAGGTCTGATCCAAACGTAATGAAGCCACTCATTACAGTGATTCCTGCACAGCACTTTTCCCATGATATTTTTGCTACATTTGCCATACCTGCAGTTTTACTAACAGATTACTTACCACACCGGATCAGTAAAATGGACATAAAGCTAAAGAAAATTCAGGAACATTAAACATCTTTCTGACACACTGCGTGATGCGTTCTACATCATTTACATCTCAGATCACATTACATCATGTCAAACATCTAGAAATTGAATGTATAGTGCATAACACAACACATTACGTAATGTGATGTAACTGTTAAAATTTCACCAAAAATGTTTTCCTGCTCCAATGACTACTATCAAATCAGACTGTAGTTCATCAATCCAAATGGTGTTTGGCACAGAGAGCATGAAAGTAGAAACAGACCAATTTTGTGCACACATTGTATAGATAACCCTGTACATAATATAATCATGTTGAGAGAGAGATGAGGATTTTCTTGTTTGAAACTGGCAGATTTGTGCAGTTTAAAACCTGCTTTTTTATTTGCATATGTATTAACAGAAATCTACACTGGATGAAAAATATTTTTTTCAAGGACAGTACTGAAAATAAACTCCTCCTCGTAATCATCACTGTCCTTAAACTAAAGCATTTGTAGACACACCAAGTCTTTTAACAAGAACAGTCTTACAATATTTTTTAGAAAATTTTATATAGTGCCACCTGTCCTTGATGCTTTCAAACTAGGTGTACATCTTTATATCTTGTTCTGTTACCACTAGATCTATTATGGTCAAACACAAACTCCAATAAATATCTTAACTGGTGGTGCAAATTTCTAAACAGCCAATTAATACTGAGCAACCTGGTCTAGTGGAAGGTGTCCCTGCCCATGGCAGGGGCGTTGGAACTGGATGATCTTCAAGGTCCCTTCCAACTCTAACCATTCATATTACTGGCATGGCACATAGCTGAACTCAGCTAATTATTAAAGAGCAAGGTTTTTTTTTTTAAATGTCCACAAAAAATAAAAACAAATAACAGAGAGAATTATGTTAAACAATTTTATCTATTTAGGACATCAGTGAAGCCCAGAAACCATGGATAAACCCAAACAACAGTAAGAGTGGCCATTTTTAAGTGGTGAAAACTTTCCCTTCCATCTGTTTAAGTCTAGTTCTGTTCTCAAACAATAACCTTAGTTCTTTTCACTCTACTGACTGGAAACGTTTTGAAAAATTATGGCATACTTTCAGGCCTAAATGTTTTCTGGGTTGAAATACCAAAGATGTGGCAACTGAGTAATCAAGGTGAAAACTAAGTTGAATTCAGACAGGTCAATGCAGACAGCACCACCTTTGACACAGTGCCAGTGATGCAACGTGCCTGTGTCAGAGAAGAGTTAAAGACAAGAACTGTGCCTTCACCAGGAAAACAACCCAGTGCATCACCCAAGCATACAAATGGAATAATCATGTTTTAAAGTAAAAGTTACTCAATCTGCCATGATGTCTCCTCAGAGTAACTCCTCCTTAATTAACAAGAATTACTTGCAATTTCTATCTGAAAATATAGTCAGAATGAACTATCTGTTCCAGTAAAATTGTCAAAAGATTGCCATAAGCAAGTGATAGTGGAAAGAAGTAGTGACATTTTGAAGGCTCAGTATGGTCTGCTATTTTTAAAGGGGCATTCTTTTTACATGGTGTACTGTCATATGTTAAAGAAAGACTGCAAGACTGCTACTGTGAGCTCGCATCAAAATATAAAAAAAATCAACCATCTCATGACATTATTCTTTATAAATTAAGTAAGTACAGCAAGGATCATAAAATTTCACTTTTAATGCATTAGCCATTTATTCTAATGAACTCAACAAGTTAATGAGATAGGTTACTCTCCTTAGTTTATCACGACACAAAATCTGAACCTTGTAGTTCAACATCTCCACCAAATCTATTTCAGTTGCGATTAAAACAGGGAAAAGCATACAAAGAAAATAAAGTGCAGTAATTTGTAGTCCACAGCAAGGAACTAGATAGCAAAAGAAACATCTTTTTCTGGAAGGAAAAGCCTTTCTACAACAGAGAACAACTGCTGGAAATAAAACTAGATTAACCTCTCTTCTGTCTTCATCCTTGTAGTAGACAGGAGAGAGATACTACTTGATTGTTGTCCTAAAGCAATTGATTCAAAAGCAAATTTGTATCTGTTTCATGATTTGAATCAACTTGCATCACAGAACGGAATGGTGGACCTGGAGAACTGAACTAATTTATCTTGATAACTCAAAGCAGGACCAACTCTGCTTAAATTATCCCTGGAAAATGCTTGTTTAGTCTGCTTCTAAGTCCTGCAATGACGGAGACTCCAGTATTTCCCCAAGCAATACATTCTAGGATGCAACTACTTTTACAACTGGATTTTTTTTCCCTGACGTCTAGCCTAAATCTCCCTTGCTGCAGTTTAATTCCGTTATTCTTTACCCTGTCCCCAGAAGCAATGGAAAACAAATTATTCCCTTTCTCTTTGAAGCAATTTGGAGACACTTGGAGACTCATCGTGCTCCCGCTCCTCCTCACTCAAAATGAACAATTAGAAGTCTTTCAGCCGGGCAGGGTTCCTACGCCTCCTGCCATCCTCTCCAGTGGCACAAAGTATGCTGTACGATATCCTAATTTCCAGTTAAATCATAACCAAAACTAAGGAAAGTTTGTTTTATGTGTCTTGCAAGCAAACCTCCTGTTCACACGTGGCAGTAGTCTGCCTTTCCACAACATAATGACATCAGTGATTAACACTCAAATTGTCACCTAAACCAACCTCCACATCTTCCACCCTACCTAGTCAGACATTCCTTGGCTGGTAATTACAGAAGTTAGATCTATTCCTACCTGTACTGGGCACAAACAGCGGGGTCTCGGTAGCCGGGGGCTGCAGTGGTGCCTGTGTGAGAGGAGACCACGAATCGCCTGGTACTGGTCGCAGCCAGTTCCAGGCTGCGGCAGCCTGACGGGAACAGCCCGTTTGGCACCAAAACTGCCACCAGCCGGAGGGCGCGTGGCGCCGCCCCGCAAACCTCTCAGGAAGGGACAAGATGTGAGGAAACACGTAAGGAGAGATATGAAGTGCCTGAGGAACGTGGGGGGGGAGGGATGGATGTGGAGACCCGTGGCTGCCGTTGTGGAGGGAAGGCAGCCCACAGGTGGCCCATGCCGGGCAGGGACCCGCTGAGGGACGGTGGCCGTGGGCAGCCCACGCCAGGCTGGCGGTAGTCAGCAGCCTGAGAAAGGAGAAAGGAAGGTACTTATTTAAATGTTTATGGGGTATTTTTCCACTAATACCCAGATCACTGATCAGAAGCTGGTATTAATTGCCAGTAAGTTAAACTTACTAAAAATTCCCCAAGTCGAAGCCCATTTTACTCATGACATTACTCACATAAAATACTTGAGTACTTGTTACGTCTCCCCTCTGAGCTGCATCCTATTCTTTTCCAAGAATTCTGCAAATTCAGAAGATCATTTAGCACTTTTATTCTATCAGAGGCCTAAAAGCACAATAACAGTCTTGGGGAGGGGGAAAAAAAACCCAAATCATAAGTTTATTTTCCAAATGAGCTGAAAGAAATAAGTGAAATGGACACTAAGAACAAATGAGAGTACCTTTTAGATTTACACTGGTACATTGTGGTGTCCAAAGTACTTGCACACACATGAGGGCTATCCAGATTAGGTAAGGATCATATTTGTACTCCACTTACCCAGCACAGTAATAATTTAAGTGTTATTCTGAAATCTTCTAGAGAGCCATTGTTGAAGGTTATTTTTTCCACTTGATTTATCACACCATAGATGCTGCCACACGTAGGAACAAGAGTGCAACGGCGGCAGCAGCATCCATCCTTGTACAACCCAGCCTGTTACACTTCATGACACCGTATTCACTCTGAACTGCCCAAGAAAATTAACTTAGAAAGGTCACTTAAGGTGAGAGATCAAATAAAATCTCAACAATTTACCTTGTGTTTGTGAAATTGAATACATAGAAATGAAGAAGTCAGCAGGAAGTAAAGGTATGTTCATTAATATCAGCGACAACACACAACTTGGGTGCCCCTAATCCCTCTAGCTGTTGCAGGGTAGGGGGGGACCAAGCTTTTGCTGCACTCAGGAGCAGTACCCTTGCACACCACCAGCAGCTCAGGGGAGCACTGCACCATGCAAAACAGTAGTGACACCTTGTGTACAAACAAGACATAAAACTGCTTGGTTTGGGAATCTAGGTTGAGGAAAGTATTTCCTTCTGGTATGCTGAATCCAACCAACCAACCAAAAATTTTTCTGTAAGAAGAAATAGGTAAGACGTATTTACTAAAAAAGCACATGCACTACAACAGGTAAAACCCAACCACCATATTGGGTTATACAAAAGGCCTGTTCTGATTTTCCTGTAGTGTCCTGGATGAAGGAAGTGCAGTATTTTTAAAGATAAACTGCAGCAATAAAGAGTTTTGTAGCTGATTTCTCACACTAGGTTTCTTTTTGACACAAGGCAAACTCCTCACCTTCAGCACTCCTGGTTTCTCACTGTAAACCTGAGAAGCATCTTCCCAGTCATCTGAGTAAATGTTCTGAATAATACCAGGCAATTTTTCATCAAACAATTATTTGTGGATACACATTTCAGTAGTTTTAATAATATTTACCTACCTCATATGGGTGCTACAGGTATCAGTCAGTTAATGTGTTAGCGATACTTTCAAAACACAAAAGCCTTGTATGATGACACAGCCAAAGTTAATAAATGATGCTATTGTTCCTTAGATTAATAACATCTTCATAAAGGATGCCCTCTGAAAAAGTGCAGACTGCTTTTGTGCTGTATTTCAAATGGCAAAAAAAACACATTATAATTAGACATTTTCCTGGCTTTCAATGCTCCTTTATAAACAGTTTTTAGTATCACCTAAATTAATTTTCTTTCCCATTTAAAAGAACCAGGAAGAATACTCAAGAGAGAAAGAAAGTGAAACAGAAAGAGAATTGCTTGTCATATTATGTCTTGGTACTCTGTAGCTCCACACTGAAAATGTACTTCAACGATTCAGGAGCTGTGAAAATTCAGGCTGTGATCATACACACTGGAAGAGTAGTGGGGGCTGACTTAAAGAGGGAGGTGTTAATGTTTGTTACGTATTTTACTTTAACATAATACACAGTTGCCAATATGAAAAAATATGCATATACTTCTCACTCTGTGTTAAAATATGCCAAATATCAGTAGACCTTGTTACATAAAGTAATGTGATGCACCACCCTTTTTTTTTGTTAACTTTTCTTTATGATTTAAACCAATAATCACACTCAACACTTAGAAATAAATTAAGCCTTTCCAGACTGATTAAATCGGCTGAATGCTTTAAACATGTGACTTTGGCAGCTCTAGTCACCCCAGGATAGTCAAGGAGTTAATCATGCAAATGTCTTCAGATATTTCAATTTGCAAAGCTCTGTTTTGTAGTATGCCCTTTTCCAAAGCATCTGTGTTCTGCAGTGTGAACTGCAACTGTTCAGTGACTGTGCAACAGAAAAACTTATTAGCTCGTAAAACAATAAGCCAAATAAAGTAATACAATTAAAAAGTTTTAAAGAGATCTTAGATCTCTTTTAAAGAAATCCTAACAAGAACATAAAATTTGGAAGAAACTTTACACCATTGTAGGAGGTAGGGGCCCATTGGGTTGAATTAGGAGGGAGTAAGTAATACGGAATAGCTCTGTCGTTGTTTGGGTCACACCAAACATGTATCCCACAATTTCACTGCTCATGCACAGACATTCAAGCATACTACATGTACTTTGTGGAATTAGACTTTTCTGTGCCCACTGCACATAAGGAGAGTGATGATGTTCCTAAATGATCCTTGCTCACTCTTTTCTGGAGACAGGCAGCTTCTACCAAATGTGAGTCTGCATTTACTACTCCTTTTTTTCTACCTTCCTTTCTGTGTGAAGGAAAATTTTAGGATGAATGGGGTGAATTGTGGATTCTACCTTTCAGTAAAAACCCTATTTTATTTTGAGCAGAATCTGAACCTTTCCTGCCATATCCTCTTTCCTATCTCTGGGATGGTTGGAAAGGATCGTATCTAGATCATATATTTTTGTTACAGCTGACCTTCTTTAAAGCTGTCATTTATTAAAGCAGTTGGAAAAGGACAGAATATGGTAGAAGAAACACCAGAGTTTAACCTAACTACTTCTATTTTTATAAATTATCTGTTCTCTACTGAAGCAGATATTTTCATTTGCATTAAAATATCTTATGGTTATTAATAAGATTTAATATATATCTAACTTTATGTACTGCCTACTGTCTGAGTTCTATTCCTTGATTAACCCACCTAGACACTGTTAAAGTCAGGATAATGAAAACACAGTAGCTCAGTCCAGAAAATAAACTTTAGCAATAGTTTTAAATTCTGCCCCGTAATTAACTGGCAAAACCAGTTTTAGTTCAGCTGTATAAAATGTTCAGATTTCTAAAATGCAGCCAACCAATCAGACTTAAAGACAGTAAATTAGTGAAGAAGATTAAAATTCATCTTATGGATAAGACAAAGAAGGATCAAAAGATAGCTGGAAGTTTGACAGCTCCTGCTTGCCACCAAAAGATGTCAGTGACATTTTGTCATTTTCTAAGTGGATAAAACTCATCTTGCTTGCCTAAGTAAGAAGAGGAGGGGTTATGAAAAGCATTCTACAAAACAGTGAAGCATAACTGGCTAATAAGATTTTTGAGGGATGAACACATAAATCCAGAAAACAGTAAGTAATAGAACTGACTGGAGTTATAAGTGAGATACTACATAGTATTTATTAGTTTGCTATAACTGGTAAGAAATGTAAGACAAATCTAGGTCTTAAAAGTGAGAGTCCCAGAGCCACTTTGTTTCTTCCTCTGCTTTCTTCCTACACTCAGGAAGAGCCTTCTTTAATGACATTAAGGTTATGATGGAAAAATGATTCCAATAGAAGTCTATAGAGATTTTGTTAATATGCCTTTATGATGTGATACTATGACGGCAATTCAATTTCATTGCAGGCCTAATGAGACCGTGTTACAATGTCAAAATGAAAGGAAACTATATCAATCAAGTTATAGTACCCTGAGAGAAAGAAAAACCTAAAGAAATTAACCCCATTAAAAATTATTTTAAAACAACGTTATGATTTAGTGAATTCAGAATTGCTTTGCTTTTGTTGCTTTAGTGCTTCAGGTAGAAGCTAAATTTGGCACTGATTTACAACTCATTAAATATACTGACATCAGGGGAATCAGTGAAAGTTTTAAGGAAACAAACAGAACAAGTACTGTGGTTATGTAAAGCATTGGGCAGACTCTGTTTAGTCCTACAGCTAAAATCTTTTTTTGTCTTCAGCAGAACCAGAATTTCAATTTTTCGCACTTAAAAAAGGTGGCAAATTGGCCAGTGTCTAAGAATTTAAGTTCTTGTATCTCAATTTTCTTGATATCGTATTTGAATTTGTACTAAACACTGTAGAATTATATCACCAAAACCACAAAAGTGAACAGAATTTAAGTGGAAAATTCTCACTGAATTTATTAGAAACAAATATGCCATTGCCAACAATAAAGTAAGAGCTAATAGATACAGTGAAGACAAGAGGAGCCTGGATCCCAAGTCATCAAAATTGAGGCTAACCAATCATGCCACAACTAATAGTCTTTGCTAGCTATACCTTTGGAATGACCTATAAAGGAGCCTAAGTCAAAGTTATGAAAACAGCCTTAAGCCTATTTCAAAATATTCAAATGTCTATATTTAAAAAAAAAGTAAAAAAACCCCACCCAAAACACAAAAACTGGACATAATGTGGGTTTTTTTTTCTGTAATTTTTACTTTTTGGCAACAGAGGCCTTTTCCTATGCATTCTTTGAATTTTTAATCAACAATTTTTGTCCTTTCCAAACTACTATTTCCTATTAAATGTAGAAGTTAGAGCTGTAACATTAATGAGAATTCCATAAAGGCTAGCATGTGTATTCTGTTTTAAAGATGTCACTGTCATTTTCCAAACCATGTTTTAGTGGCAGTATAAAGTGGCAATATAAAGTTCTGGTCTCCGTAAAACTGCCACCCACCTGAACAAGTTGTGGACTTTCTATTGCAGCAGGCAAAGCAACACTATTTTTATATAACAGGTACATTCCAATTTTCAGCAAGATACTTATAAGGATGGAAATTTACGCCTCAGCAAGACATTAGCACCAAACATTTTGGACAGGCACCAAAATATTGTAAAGAGTAAAAGACCTTAGTTTTCACTGTGCCATTCTTCCTCTTTCAGCTCACATAGTGTTTGTAGCAAACACTGATATTTACACAGCACTATGAAGAAAGATTTGCAAACCCATACAATTTCCACTGATTTTTGCTTCTATTACTGTTGAACATGCAGAGATGGCACTTTGTCATCATAGTATTAGGGAAAATTGATGGAAGAAAAGTATAAGCCATTCCTAAACTCAAAATCAAGTTGTTTCTATTTTTGCGTGTCCTTGACTGATATACATAAACACATACACCACACACACACAGAACTTTTTTGAAGATGGCTGGCACATAATAGATATTTTTTATTTTCAGCTGTTAGCAGTAAAACTTGAATAAACTTTTCTCTTCCAACATTATTATTTATTATATGCAATACTGTATTGGCTGGAGGCTATATCCCCATTGTAGGAGGCATTGTACAAATAAGAACAGAAATAGTCCCTGCACAAAGATCAGACCCCAGAGGTTTGCTATTTTTTTGTTATTTTTCTCACAGGGTCTGTGCCCAAGGCCTATAAGAGTTTGGGCCTGTATAAGCATTTTCTTGTGTCAGGGTGAGCTTTAAAAAGAAAAATCAAATGCACCATAAGCAGCTCTTGCCATTTCAAGAAACATAAAATGTTCTTTCTGCAGACCTGATATTTCCTTATATCTCATTTACAGAGATATTCTCAGATAACTCATTTACATCAGATGTGAATTTACTGTACTTTTTGTCAATATAGTAAGTTTCTGTTGCTATTGCTAGCCTTAGCAGAGATAAGCTTTAGTTACACCACCATTATACTAGCTGCACGTTATTTTTAAATTTTCACAAACCTATTTTTGTTGGTGCTATTTAGTAGGAAGAGATTCACAATGGCTTGAGAATAGATTCACTGAAACCTTCTCTACCTTGGAAAACAGCATTCACTATAGTATTAAGTTCTGCTGCAAAAATATCAGGACTACTTCTGTCAACACTGTAATGACAGTAGTAAAGAGAAATGCAATACTGAAATTGCAAATAAGATTATAAAGTAAAAACCTGATATTCCATTCAGACCATATAAAACATAACCTTTAATCAGCAAGGTGATTTGTATACATACACTCAGTTCAAACTGAACATTCAACAAAGAACATACAAACCAACACAGCATCAAGAGAATCTACTGGGGGAAACATTCAGCAGCATAGATGTGCAAATTGTTCTCATTGACCAGAAATCTAAATTCATTGCTCCCTAGTAATGATGTAAAAGAAAATACTTTTCCAAGCGTATGCATGTTTATTTCATCCATGAATTTTTGCGTACTGAACTTCCCAAGAGTGAGAAAGAAGGTTCCTATGAGAGAATTTTCCTCCTGTGACCTTGTCCATAATTTAACTACATAATGACTGACTGGAACAGCTTCTTACGGAACATGGATTATATCAGTATGAAGATAATTATGTATCACATAGGAGAGTTAACATATTGCAATGATCATGCTTTTATTTTATTGCAGTCTAACTATTCAGCATAGGAATTGTGTCAATTTAACTATTTACATAGTAAAAATCATTACTCTGACCAAAAAGTTGTTCATACACTAGGCCCATTATAAACATCACATGTCTTGCTGGCACTTTCCTTCGAATATGCGATGGATTTGCTTTGCAGTCAGCACGCTCAAATGGTTATAATCTGGCTCTAGGATAATATATATAATATTACTTACGCTCTTTTTCTGTGTTGGTGTAATCTGCTCTACAGCTGTAAAACAAAGCCATAAAGTTTTAAAACTAGGTATAGTCTCACAGGTCTCACTTACAGAAGTTAAAGACAGCTGCACTTAATGCAATCTAGTTTTTATATTACAAACAAGATCTTGCTACTCAGTGTATTCATTTAATACATTTATTCATCTTCGGAAGTGCCTGAATGTTCCACTACATAATCTAGGGGGAAAAAGAGATATACAGCTTTGCAACTCATACAAAATTCCTTCATGTTTATCAATTTTCTTGAAAGATACTGTTGTGTTTCTTTATAAATACTGATACCAACATATTGTCAAAAACCAGAAAAATAAGCCAACAATACAAATCTGATACAGTTATGAGCTGGCCAATAGATTTTTACTCTCATACAGAAGACTCAGGTGACTTAACAGACCTGAAACAACTTGAAATTGTTGGATAGTGTTTATGGACGCACTGATTCAATCTTCTCATAGAATCATGAAATGGTTAGAGTTGGAAAGGACATTAAAGATCACCTAGTTCCACGCCCCCTGCCCAACCTGACCTTGTTGGACTCATCATTGAATTCTTCAGGATGACTTCAGGAAGTGATTAGCAAGAAGTTAAGATTCTTAAGCAGTGCTTTCCCATCTTATAAAGATGGCTGAAATGTTCAAAGTTTTTCCATTTCAAAGCAAACTAAATGAAGAATACACCAAGCTTTTGTATTAATAAATCTTCACCAAAAAAGAAATAGATCAATGAACATCAACAGCCAAGATGTAAACCTGACTTCCCATATTAGACACTGAGCTTTGTAATTTTTAATCCATTGCTAATCCATATTAAAACTTTCCTGTTGTCTCAAGGCAGCTTACACTCTTTAAAAGTTCAATGATTTGCTAGGCATGACTTCCCTTTACTAAACCATACTGATCTTCTCAATACAAACAATCAGTTATACTTTTCATAATTGTGCATACAATTACAAATAGCAGACTTATATGTAATTCCAAAATTACTTTTAAAGGACTGGGGCACATTTGCTACTTTCTGTTTTACTCATGACGAAGAAAGTCTAAAAGGAAAGACTGCAGATTACAGAATTTTCAAAGATCAAATACTTCAGAACTCAAGTTAACACCATCTGGTCATGCCAATTAACTTTTTCTCTTAATACCTGAATTTGAGGTATTACCCATAACGTTTTCCCCACAAAGAAGGGTTCTGTCACTGAAACAACCTTGAGCTCTTCATTAGTAAATACACATGCGAAAACATAACTTCCTGGCAGAACCTTAGGTTCATGTCATTTTGCACCTTTATCACCTCTGTGACTGACCATCTACAGTGGCTTTGCAGCTCTCTGGTAATTTTTCCCTTACTGATATTTTGAAAAAGTATCAATCACGATTATGCAAGATCTTTGAAGGCTGTTTATCTCTTTTTGCTCTGCTGCTCTGTAATGTCTTGGTAATATCCTTTTGTATTATTCTTTAGATCATACTCCAATCCCTTGAGGGAAACCTTCTTATTTCTGCAGACTTCCTTATCCTACAAAGTCATGCTAGATATATATACAGATTTAGTTTTTTTTACACTTCCTAAAGTCATTTTTTTGGTACATTATTATGCAATTTATCAATACAGTATTTAAAATATTCTACCCACCAGTTGTGCAAACTTTCTGCCTATTGGCTGCCCCTCACCTCTCTTTTTCGCAGGACTTTGCATTTGTACGTAGTTCCCTTTTCTGAAATTATATATGTGTTGACTTAAAAAGAAAAGTTTCTGTAGGGAAATTAAATCTGAATATGCTAATATCAGTGTAAAAAGTGGCTCATTTTGCAGCATTTCTTGCACAATGATTAACTAGGCCAAGATTTGTATGTCCTAGGGGTTACCAGACTCTGCCATATGAAGTAGTTACTTTTGAAATCTGAAAATTTAATCTCTGCACTGCACCTTGTGTGACATTTCTTGTCTTTCTTAATTGAACATTATTATTATTATTATTATTATTATTATTATTGAGATTCCTTCTCTGTCAGGCTGAGTTCCCTTAACACACTGAACTCACTATTGCTGTCCTGTTTCATAGCTGTATTACAGACAAATACCGTTTTTCCTGAAATGTCAAAAAGCCTATGCTACTCACTAACACACTTACATATCTGATTTTTCATAGTTTCCATTCAACTTCAGTCTGTCCATCAGCAGTCTACTCAGTGTTTGCCTTAGACTTTGTGTCTTAGTATTGCAATGTTTCATTATTATCTTCCTTCTAGCATGTGTTTCTAGGATGCTAGTTTCTAGCAAGCATATTATTTTCAGAAGCTCATTTAAATCAGTTTTCCAATACCTTTTCTTAGACTTATTTGCTTAAATATATATTTACTTCATTCAAAGGGTGTAGCAATGTTAATAATGTGCTCTTACATGTACAACAGGTTTTCTTGCATCTTTTGTTTATATTTAATTTTAATGCCAGAAATTCATTTTAATTTTGATTATTCCTGCTCTGCCAACTGCTTTATTTTAAAAAGTTCTCTGTTTCCTAGTGAGGCTGATTCATTTTCCACAGAGCACATTAATTTCCTCAGCTACATCTTCAAATTCTGCATCTCCGTCTTTCTGTCTGGCCCTGAGAACATTTCCTATAACTAACTTCCTAACTGGATGTTTACATTTTAACTCCAGTACCTCTTCTACCTTTTCCTGTGTCATTGGCACAACAAATACAAATGCAAGTTGCTACCTTGCATGTCTGTTCCAACAAGAATAGCCTAGGAATGAATACATAAGTTTCAGTAAGACATTTCTTTGATAACTAGCCTGCCAAATAATATCACCACTTAACAGTGTGACTGCTGAAGTGTTTTTATTATTGTTACAGTTATTTTAATTACTGGCATGCACTGTGTGTTTATATTTTTGTCAAATATTGGGAAATCAATTAAAACAATATAATGCCACTGGGGAAAACATCATTTGCAAAATAATTATAAGCAATTGGCACCAGATGTTCTTCAAAATTTGCATTTTCAGTTTTATAATATTTATATTTTTCTTCTGGCAAAATACTTAAGTAATCATACCTCAAAAGGCTGGATTTTTTCTTTTTATGACTGTGGTTTTATGACAATGTAATTCAAAGACAAAGCTCAGGTCATATTACACTTAGTGGTTTCATTCCCTACCACAAAAATACAGTATCTTTTATTTTAATCATACTTAGTCTTGTCTACTGATTTTCTAGAAGCAGAGATAAACAGCATATTTTAACAATACTGTTCTGTTCAACCTGAAGCCAAATGGAATCAAGGAACTGATAAAAAGCTTTCCTAGATATAAAAAAAACTGAAAATTCCTTTCATGGCTGTCAGCTGTTTCTTGTTCATCTGGTTTCACCTAAAGAACTAAAGTTATTTCATCTAAAGAACAAAAGATTTTAATCTAAAATGAAAACTTTTTTGATAGCCCTACATCAAAACTAATCTAATCAAAGATTTATTTTGACTTGTATGCAGACATGCTTGAGAGCACGTGTTCTAAGTTTTAATAATGTTCTTTATAAAAGAAAAGCAAATGCTTTCTGAGGTCACAAAATATTTAGGGGTCATTGGAATTCCATTGTTTGAGCTCTCAAAAAGAGTTTAATATTTTTTAATTCTTTCTGTGAGAAAGATTCATAATTTAAAGAAAAAGGAAAGACATTTTGTTTAGATTCAAGGGGTCAGATTCACGTTCATTCAGAAAACCTGAGGAGAGTACATTCTGATCTGAGAGTACATTCTGATTTCTTGTTTGTTTTTTATTCTGAGAGTATGTTCAGTCTACTTTTTTTATTTATCTTATGTTTAGTGTGAGCAATAAACTTAGCTGTAGGCAAAGAAACGCCACACAGCATGAGCTGGCAAGGCCTTGAGAAACACCATATACCCAGTTCTGCCACCACAGTTAATAAGAACCAGTCAATAAGAATCCAACACAATGAAGTCCCAGAGCTGAGGTAGTCTCTGCTTATTGCCAGATTTTTAACTCACTCTAGAAAATAAAATTTCTTCAGCATTTTACTTATTCTTTAGCAAGATTCTTGTTTTACTATCAGATAAAATTAGATTATTTAGACTGAGGCTGTACAGTAGTTTCTGAGATCTGAGCTCATGCCTGGTACAAATTTTACCGATACCATCAAGTCACTGGACTGATGGCATCCTCAGACATCAGTTGTCAACAACTGTGTATTCCTTGACAAGTGAATAGACAAATAAAGCTACACTTCGATAATCAGAAGACAAGATCGTAGAATGCTTGAAACATACAGAATTCTTTATTACTGTGTCTACCAGCTTTGTAATGTTGGGTCGTAAAAAAGCAAAAATATGTAAAACAGATTTAAAGCTTTTAATCTGTGCTGAATCCATTCCTCTTTAAACAGCAAACGGGTTTAATAAAAAAATAATATTTTTCTCAAGATTATCACTGATGCAATGCATGTTTAATTTTGAGGATGGAAGACAGAAAAAAGCAAGACTACTTATTACGTTCAAAATATTAATATTTTGCTTGATGACAAGCAATGCAGAAACGGTGGTACTGCCTTCACCTTTTTCTAACATCAAGCATAAATGGCTACCAAAAGAGTTCCATAAAATCCCTTGCAAGGTTTTATTATATATGTTATTTTCACATCAGAACAGATGTGAGATCAATGACCATTGGCAATTAAAGAAAACAAAGGATACAACAGAAAAAATACAAAACTAAGATGGATTAACTGATTACCACACCTTTTCAAAGAGGGGTCTTCTCCTTTAGGATGCCAATTAAATGATTTTTCAGTGGCTTTCTCGCTGCAATACATTTTTTACAGTTCCCTTAGAAGAACTGAAAAAAGTCTTACTTTCCTTCAGTTCTGTGGACTGCCTTTGCATCTTCTCCATGCTCTCTGTGGTCCTGGCTGTGCTAAAAGCTCTCTTGCTATATTTTCCTGCAGACATGATTCCTGTTCCTCCTTTTTCTCCCTCAAGTAATCTTTACTGGAAGTAACATTTATCTCTCCCACACCTGGGTTCCTCTGATCCAGTATGCTGCAGCCAGAATAATGCAAACAAGAAAACTTTCTCTTTGCTGCTGAGATTTATTGATTTTTTTTAAAAAAGTCCAGGTGTCTATTAACACATCATCAATTATCAACCACTAATAAGAAACACTGTGACATTCAAAAGCTAGTTTTCCTCAGGATATTATTTAATCCCTTTTTCTACCAATGCAAAAAAAGTCTCCAAGAGGGAGCCTTGCGTCAGACATCATACTGTCCTCTTGACAGTAGGATTCAGCAGAGATTCCATTAGAGATTCTCTTGTGATGGTTTCTTCCATTTCACAAGGAAGGAAGAAAAGAGAAACCCATAAGGCTACCCTACAATGAAGGGAAATAAACAGTCATATGGACACCATATTTTGAAATTATGTTTTTTTACAAAGGAAGCATGCCAAAAAGTAGAGTTTAAATACTTTCCTAGACTCTAGTCACCTATCACCATATAAATCTATTACTGAGTCTACATGAGATTAAAGAAGTACCTGCAACTTGGGCTCAGGTGTGACTGCAGATGGATTTTAATCCATTTCACAAATCTAGCCATAGCTATATTGGGTTTATAATTTAAAATATGACTTAGGGGAGGAATTGCTGAATTTACTGATTAACTTCAGTTTCTTTACCAGAGTCTATACCATCTCTCTCAGATATCTTTAGTTTACATCAAACTAATCAAGATGCAATAGAAAGCAAAATAATCATTTGAGACCCGCTTGTGAAATCTGCAGGCCCAGCTGAGACACAGAAATGTCTACCCTCGCTAAGCAAGCTATTATTCATAACATCTGCCTATCTAGTGCAATGTGAGTTCCTGTCACTCATCATTGACATGTCTCCATACTAGGACTGATATTGTAACAGCACATTATTATCTTCCATGAGAATATGCTAATTCCTTTTGTATCACTGTGTATGCTGATATACAGTATCCTTTGATACTGACATGTTCTCGTGAGATATATTAATTCAAAAGAAAAACAAAAAAAGAATATGCAAAGGCATTGGTAAAGGCACCATATATCTGGCAAAAGTTTATTGAAAGCATTAAATTATTCCCCCAATAAAATTATTCTCACAATTTTTACCATTGATCTCAGCAGTGCCAAGATTCCACCAGTTGTCCAGACTTTGGGTTATCCATGAAGAGCAAGGTACAGTACTAGCTATGTTATCTTCTGTCAAGCAAAATTTTTAAAGGCTTTCTGTTTCCCTTTAATTTCTATAGAACACTTTTTGACTGATTAGCAAAATAACTTCTCTCTAATTCAGGTATTATGATTAAGTGTATATTATCAGACCACACTACAGATATTTCTGCCAGTATTTTCAAGCAGCAAGTGACCATAATCATATATACTTGACATGTATAATTATAACACACTATTTTTCAGCTAAGAATGAGTACGTGGGACTTTCACAGTATATCTTCTCATTATATCGTCTACAGTAGATTACTTTTTTTAAAAAATATTTGACTTCTCTGCCCTTCACTGATGGCCTCAATGATTTCCTCCACCAAGCATTTTACTACTTCACCCTACCCTAATTAATTCTTAACTTTAAATTCTCCTTCGACCCTAATTTAACTTTCCGTAGATACAAAACCTTTGGAAAAAATCCTCAGTGACAGACTGTTTACCAGATAGCTTTTCTTCAAGCTTTTGCAGCTTTAAAGCTGATCACACAGAATACTGGATTGAACAGCACTATATATTGTTGTATTACAATAGCAATGTCACTTTTCCAAGCAGTATTGGACTCCAACAAAATCATAAAATTAGACTGACTGGAGATGCTGGGTACCTGCATCACTTTCAGCGATGAGACTTTGCAAGTAGCTAGTCATCTGATGCATACCTCCTGGGATCAGGCACTGAGAAACTACTGTAAATTCAGTTGTTCTTTCTTTCACTTGCCAAAAGAATCCTCCCCCTACAGCACATGTATAAGCAGAGAATACAGAAGGAACAGTATTTTATTCAAAAACTTCAATGAACTGATTTCTAGTTTTATTTAGTTACCTTTAAGGAAAAGGGGAAAAAAAAAATAGTCCCTCAGGTTACAGTCGCATGCAAGGCACTTAAGTTGAAAACAGCTGAGACAGACACAGTACAGTTAAAATTATAGCACAGACAAGAAACAGACATCATCCTGTTTCTTTCTCACATTATGACTTAGCTGAAAAAAGCTTTGACAACATCAATGATTATAAAGTATCCTTTATTCTGCATTTAATATTTTTTAAGCACTGCATTCAATGCAAACAGCTGAACTCCTTCCTGTAAAGAGCTTGACCAGAGAGAATCAATGCATTTATTTGCATCATTATTATCTCTCAGCAGAGCTAGCTTCAAACTTGCTTGACTGCTAACAGCCATGATCTTCTATGAGCTGAATTCATGCATTTGAACAGCAAATGCAAGGGGTGTAAGCGAACAACAGCAAATTGACAGATCTTAAGTGATATCAGCAATTCTAGACTTATTTCACAGTTAAATCAAAATCCCAGTATTACTTAAGGACACTGATGGCATTCTTTGACTCCAGTTCTATGGACCTTCAATGTACCTTAGTTCAATGGACTCAATATTCACCACTAAGAAACTTACATATTATTGATATCGTACTTGATAAATGAGCTGTATTAATTAATTCTAAGCAAAATTTCAAGCCCTGTCCAATGTCTGTTAGTTGAAGTCTTTTTGTTTTTAAGCTATGAAGTTGAAGAGTTGTAAAATATTGTGCTTGATTATTGTAGTCTGGTTTTCAATGACAAGAACCAAAAAGGCATGATGCTAGAAGGCAATTTGCCTATTAATCAGTTTAGTCTGATCAGAAAGACCATCTTAAATAGTTTCATGTATTAAAGCAAATATTAAAAAATTATTGAGTTTCTTTAATGTGGAATTAAGAATATTAAAGCAATAATGAGAAAAGGGACAATCCCAGGTAGTGATACGGACACACATGTTTACTGGAGACTAAATAATTACAAAAAGCCTCTTTCTATCCTCTTACTGGCTTAAATAAAACCCAACCAAAACAAACAATAAAATAAAATAAAAAGGAATAGCTGTCATATTAAGGGAAGAAAAAAAGTAACATCACTATTACTAAACCCCAGGTAGCAATGACACATTGCACTTTTAAAGAGATAAACAATAAAGCATCCACTTTCGAAACTGTATGGAGTTGCATCAGTCAATTGTCAATGCTTTCCTCAGGACACTACAGATACATGTAAAATTAAAACATGGTGATTTCAGCAGCAGAAAGAAAGTTTTGTTTACATCAAATAAGACTTTATCTCTGAGCTAGGACTTATATGATAACACGCTATCTAGACTAGAGGAATCAATTCATTATTGAAGATATTTCTACTACAGAAAGGATTCCATCTAGATCACTTTCAGCAAATGTTTTGCTTTCACTGAACGTACAGCACTTGATATCCTTATTACAGTTGTAATATTATTACAATAATGTCTTTTTATTATGATTTAACCATCCTTTATAAATTTTAACACAAACAAGTACTTAGTTTAAAAAAAGGTCATTTACCACATGCCCACAAGAAGCCACCTTTCAGAACATCTTTCCCATTCTTTCTGCAGCACTATAAATTATACACATTTTCTATAATCCTGCTTGATGTACAATCTCTGTCATTCCTTAATTTAACCTGTTGTACAAAAACGGGCAGTTGAAATTGGAAATAGCTTTTGAATGGTATTTTAAGGACCTTGGAATTAATTGAAAAAAAAAAAACAAAACAAAATCAACCAGCTATTAAGTTTACATAACTTTATGTAGAAAAATTCCTGTCTTCAGCAGATCACAATTTGCTGTCCTGTAAGGACTGGTAACTTAACCTATATCCAAAATTAGAGTTCAACCCACACCTAAGGGAAAGACAGAAATATTTTGCTCCTGATTTGTTCACTAGGCACTGTCATATCTTGTATAACATCTGATTCTTTCAGAAATGACATTTTCATGTCATAAAATCTAATTCATAGGCCCTTTCAAGTGCTATTTTTAGAAATAACATCCAAGACTAATGAATGGAATACACTAAGAAGTTAATATGAAGTTAAATCAAGCTGTCTTGTCTCCCCGTTCAACTCATTCTTTTCTTGACAATAAAACACAATACCAGCAATATTTCTCATATGAAACTTTATAATTCTTATCGTTGCCTGAATTGTGCTTTCACTTAAAACAATATTTCCCATTGACTTAAAAACAAAGAGTTCTCCTGTGAAGGGCAGTGTACATTTCTGTGTAGTTATCCTGAACCATCAGATCTGTGTGTATATGTACCATTCTGCAACTGATACAACGAACATCAGATCAGTCACATTTGCTGTGACTTTAGAGTAATCTTTTAATTCTTTTGGAGGAGAACAACAGGCCAAATAAAGAAAAATACTATTTGGGCTCATTTCAGTCTTTCACCTTTTATAGGTTTGTCCTCACATCTTCTGTGAGATTTCACCTTTTCTCGCATTCCACCAGAAACTTTTGGAACACATTTTTTATTTTTTATCCTCAAAGGACTTCAAAAAAAGTGAATGCAGATATTCTTTTACTACAAGATCCTTTTCTGCAATAAAAACAGAGCGTGAAGAAGCTCTACCTCATTTACCTCCACGTGGCTCAGATAGGTTTGTGGGCTTCTTTCCTCATGAAAACTAAGGTCGAGCGTCTTTAATGCTTTCTTTAGCATTTAACTTGCAAATCTTGATGACTGCACATTTAAGGAGTCCTAGTGCTTTTGTACACCTTCCTGTAAAGATTTATTACACAGACTACAAAACATTTAACAAAAGCTGTTAAGCTTTGGATGTGTCGAATTTTAAGGAAAAGCATTTTCAATACTCTGAAAAATGAAATGAATAGCAAACAATACATTTCCCATGGATAATCCTCTCATGCATCTAGCACCAGTGTTTTCTACTCCACTATGGCTTGACGAGCCATCCATCTGAAATTTCCTTACAACTTGCATAAAAGAATTACAGGTATAAGCAGATAAACTTTTCAATGAACATAATTTGGCTAGATTTAAGCACATCGACTTTTTTTAGTAAAGAATCAGTCAACATAATTATACTACAGAGTCACAAAATAACTAATAAATTGATCCTTGTGGATTTTTTTCCCCCTAAATATTTCTAAGACATTTCAAGTACATTAATATTCATAACAGCATTGAAAGTGAACCTCAGAATCTGACAGCACTGATCATTTCAGTAGGGTAAACAAAATACAGACTGTTTTTTTTGTCCAACACTGGGAATTTTCTCATCCATTATCATCACACAAAATAGACATCCTGATGATTTCCAGTAACTGATTCAGTGGCAAAATATATTTATTTGCTCAATAGGCATGTCACTTTTCAGGGTATAGTCATCTTTTCAGAGATAGATGCATGCAAGATCACCAACTTCACAGAGGGCTATATCTCACGCAGATCCACAAAGCAAATAGCATCAGCAATGAGCCACCAATAGTATTCTTCCACTTCCTTCATTGTCAAGTTTGTTCAAGCATGGTATATCTGCATGGTCACTTCTCCATTTCAGCTATCCAAAACAAACAGTTAAACTAAAAAGCAGATGTTCACCTCACTTAAAAACACATACAGAACTAGAAGGGGCATCCCAGTGGCTCAGCTGGAGTCCTGAAGAGCCATTTCCATATGGAAATACAAGATAGTGATGTTAGTGAAGCTCAAAATCCAAGTCTGTATTCCTTAGCTATTTAATAATTTCTCACTGACTTCATTAGAAACAGGATTGCGGAAAAAAGGGCTATTGAAATATGACACACAAAACTGTTCTTAGAAGTACTAATCACGCATCCATAACAGGATACATGACAAGTGATTCAGTAGGATGTCAGAAAAAAAAGAACATCACAGATAACTTCCTATTGACCTAGAATATGTTATTTTCCAACAGAACACAGTATGAGCAGTAATTTTAAGTCAAGTTGACAGATTTAAGTCCAAATCATCACAAAATTCAAAAACAAGTATTTAAGGGTTCTATTAAATAGCCTCAAGAGCTCTTATGCATGTTCATCCCTTTTCCACTCAGCAAACACACTAACAGAAAACGTTCATAAAAAAGCCTTAAATCCGCATGTTCTACTGGTTAAAAAAAAAAAGTCATGAGGACAAAAGTGTCAAAACTAGCCTGAGGTCTGGCAGTTGACAACAACAACCTGTAGCAAAGTCAGTTGCGAAGCTCTCCAGAATCATTATGGGACAGTACACTCATTTTAAAATGGCAATTCACCCTAACTTTAGCCATCTAGCTAGTCATACCAGTAGATGGAAATATTTATTGCACAACAAAAAATAGACAAGAATTTACTTAAATCAACATAAATCATTGAGAAAAGTGAAGCTACCATTCATGCATGTGATCTCAATACCAGATGTAGGATTTTTCTGGTGAAATGGGGCTTACCCTCCTAATGATTTTTCAGGTGCTTCATGGTTCTCTGGCTTATTTGAAATTCCACCCCTGGGACCGGTTGCCAAAGCACCTAATAGATTCGAATAAAGTCAACCTTCTTTGTGTTACAGCTCTTCCTTTCTAAAGGTCATCACCTTTTCAGCATGCTTGTTATGTTATTAATTTGTTATCATTGCTATTCATAAATAAACCGATCTCTTTCACATAGCTGTATAAACCACCACAAATAAAACAATAAACAGATGGTAGTGCACAGTCTAAATGTTTTGGTTCAGCTATTATACATGTAGCTATCTCCGTTCTACATTCCCAGCTTCAGATGTCCCATAAAATTAAAGGGGGTTATTTCTAATTTTAAAAATATTGTGTCTGCAACTGCCTGTAGTCTAGAAAGTTCAAGTGTAATGCCCACATGCTCCCTGCACAACTGCTTATTCATCACAAGAAGAAAGTTCCCATGCCTTTGGTTGTTTACCCTCTTAAGAGGCAGGAAGGAGTAGCTTATGTTGACATCCTGCAAGATTTATCTTATTTTATCTCTTTTTAATACCATGTTACTAACTCTGTAAGAGAAAAGAAAGGCCCCCAGACACCAGGAGAAAATATGGGAAATACAAGTACTGCTTTCTACCTGGTAGTAAAGCCAAAGCAAAGGAAACCATACCCTAAGTCTTTTGCTTCATTTCTGAAGATAAAATGTATGGATATTGACTTTTTTTCCTTGCTAATTCCCATATCCATGCAAAATCAACCAATTCAAATATGATTTCTCTAAATACAATAGAGAAACTGCACTGTATTTCTTCTTCCTTTCCACGTAATGCAGACAGCTCTGTAGCAGAATAATTAACCATGTGTTAACCAGCTCCCATTACACTTCAGAATGTGAAATATGATTATTCACTCTAGAAATACAGAACTGTGCAAAGTTGACACGGAACACGTACTTGATCTGGCAGCATTTTTGAATGTAAAACATCCAGAGGGAACTTAGTGCCTTAGAAATAAGGTTCTGGAAGAAGTGGGAGATAGGACCCTTAGTGTTCTCTAAGGAGCTCAGCTTACTTCTTTGCAACAGCAGTCACACCCTTCTAAATGAACAGATATAAAACTCAAGATCCTAAGACTTCAGAGCCTTCTTATCTCCTTGCTGTGTGTTTGTGGTTTTATTATTTTTATTATTGTATTTAGAAAGAAGTAAGGGTGTAAGTAGGGGTGAGGGAACCGTTGTAATAAGAGCACAATAGTTTCAGGTTACAAAGCTTGCCAATGACGATGTAAGAGAAAACTCCATTTCAGCCAGATTTCTTTATACTAACACAAAGCCCCCAAGACAGAGAGACTTAAATATACACAGTTAGAGAAAGAATATGATCTATTATCCTGACTTGAAAATTAAGCTGTCAATGAAAAGGAAAAGCAAATGGGATAAAATCAGAGTAAGATACAATAAATGAGCTCTGCATTTATATTTTCATCTGCTCTCCTCTATGGTAAGAAGGGTGAGAATTTATTTTATTGTAGCTAGAAGACTTTTATCAAAGTGTTACAATATCACATTCTCCTCTAACTAAGATAGTCATTCTACTGTTGTAAATAACCCGTTTTTCTCAGGTCTCCCCCTTCTACAAATTCCTTACCCTGTAAGTTCCTAACAGCTGCAGATATAAATGGACATACAGAACTTTCTACTTGGATATGGATGACAGCGTTCTTTGTCAGCCTACTGTGAGCAGCTTTTAGTTATGCATTACTTAACCTAAAGTGAAACTACGTAAAAGAGAACAGTGATAAGAGACATAAAACAAAAATGCAGCAATGGAGAATGTGAATTACAGATCTTTGTTCTTCTAGGTGCCACGTTATTGCCTTACTATTTTGTACTTAATAGCTTACCCATTAACTCCCTGAAAATACTGTGTAATCAGGAATTAGCTTTGCGTTTGCCACCAATTACTGGAAACTGGGAGCAGAAGCCAGTCAGCAAAATCTGTGGGTTTTTTGAAAGGACAAAGCAAAATTGCAGTGGTCGTCTGCCTTCCTGAGATTAGCTGAATCAATTCAGCTATCTATGACCTTTTACCAAGGTTACCTAAAAAAAAAAAAACAACCAACAACCACCAAACCCCCCAGAAAAACCACAATAAACCCAGCAACATTGGCTCATACTAGATTTACAGCTGTTTGTCTGCAAAACCAAAGGTAAGTTCACATCAGGTTTTTGTGAGGAGGTATTTAGCATGCCTACTGGTTGCTTGCACCATGCGTATGCATCAATATTGGGCAAGCTTGCCACAAGCAGACAATTAAAAACAGAGCAAACTTGCAGGATCAGCTTACTGTCATCTTAACGTTTTAGAGAGATCTGGGTTTGTGCCTGGTCAGCGCTTTGCTAATTAACTGTATTCTGACTATTCTGCAGAAATGATATTTTAGCTTGTAAAGTATCAGATGAATATTATGGTCAAATAAACTTACACTGCAAAATTGTAAAGTCACTGTCAGTCAGCTGCATTCTATGATCTTACCCTTAAAATGCTCAGAAATGTTGATTATATCAATATTATGCACATTCTCAATATGAAGCATTTGTACTTGCACCAGAGTTTACATGTATTTCAGTAATTGAACACCCAATGTAGTCTCAAAACAAGAATATTAAAATACAGATGCCTATTAAGATACCTTTAATGGTACTTGGGGATATGGTTTAGAAGTGGTTTTGTCAGGTTAGGTTAATGGTGGGACTCGATCATCTAAAAGGTCCCTTCCAACCTTAACAATTCTATGGTTCTATGAATATCTAAGGACCAAATGTGATCAATCCAACTTTCTCCAGGTTTCTCAAAACAACTTCTAGCCTGTTTACTTAAAAAGGAAGATGCTTTGTTCTTATAACTCCATGCAATTCACAAGTTAAAAAGCAGTATTCCTCGGACCAGTGCTTGAAGCAGGCACTTCAGGATGGTTCTTACTAAAGCCTGACAGTTTTTGCTGCTTCTTCTAGTTTATTGACTCAAAACCTAGGTCAATAGATGAGGTATGGCTATTTTTCTCCTTTATCTCATACAGTCTTTTCATATATTGTAGTGTAATTGTAAAATAATTCTTTGTTGCATTGACATTGCATATCAGATTTTTCTATTAGGGTTTTGTGCTAAAAATTTAGAGTATAAAAGGTGAAAAAAATTTCCCATGTTTTAAGGACAGCCAAAACAATCTTTGTGGCAAGCTTGTGCATTCACTGAAAGCAAAAACAAAACCCTGAGACAACACTGGGGCTGGAAGCTGAAAGGTAAATTACGCTTGCTGTGTTCTTCTGAATTGAATCCTGCCTGTATGATCAGCAGCATTCAGACTCCCAGCGGGGAAGTCTCCAAAAGAGAGGGAAAACTAGGCAGGTGGCTTTAAAGAAAGCACACAGAAACATACTAAATAAAAATTCTGGTTGAGGAGTGAAATTAGTTAAATTGCCTACAGCATGTCTGTGGAGGAAAAGGGTCTACACAGATTTCCCTCCTTTGAGGGGTGGAGAGAAAAGCATTGCAGAGCATGAAAAGTACATGCACGTATGGAAGAGCTGTTCATTATATAGAATTTCTTTATAGATATTCTGTTTTGAAAATGGACAGAATGAGGAACACACTAAAGAAACCAGCGAGATAGAGTGAAGGGCTCTATTTGGAGAAGTCAGCCAGCAAAAGATTCAGCTGGTAGCTATGAACACAAGAAGAATAAATGGCATGGGGGCAACAGATACAGCATCGTCTTGTCCTGAAAGCAAGGATTCAGAAACAGTCATAGGCATTCACTGGGATGACATAGCTGTAAGATGCCCCCCATCAGAGAGTTTACCCAGAAGACAGGCATCATTCCTGCTTCATCATTACTAGTCAGCAGGAGCTTCAAAATAGTCAAGATTGGATTAATTATGAATTTTTAAAAGGCAGTTCATAATTTGGGAGTAGGAGAAGTAAGCAGAGTTCAAAAATAGCTGCTGAAGAAAAAAAGAACAGCTGCCCTTTACAATTACTCAAAAAAAAAAAAAAGAAAAAGAAGGAAATGCATTCTGAAACACAGCTGGTTGTCTGTGAATTAAACTCAGCATTCACTCAGACACTTATCTCAGATTACTAGTCCAGGCTTTAACACATGTCCCCATCTGAGAGCATTTGTTCCTATGAAAATAAATGGAACCAAGGAGCCCAAATTGCTTAAGCAGATTGGAAGGTCTCAGTCTAACTATCTTTTGAACAGGAAAACTGCTCCTTCCTCAGTAGCATAATACGGCCTTCTTTCTTCACAGAACTGTGGTTTGTTTCCCTCAGATATCAAGACAGTTTTTCAAATAGTACAATTTTTAAACTCCATCTTCTGGGCACTGCAAAAATGTCAACCTTGGGGTAAGGCATAAACTGACCAATTTGTCTCTAAGCAATTCAACGGTACAGAAAGGCTATAATAAGTGTCTAAAACACAGTACATGAGACAAAATATAGTTAAGAACAGACCACTGAACTTCTCAGATTTGCTTTTTCTTCTGCAAAATTTCATTACAAATCATGTAGTAAAGATAATGCTTACCATGTATTGGAAAATATATATTTATTTAATCTATGACACTCACAAAGGGTCAATCTCTTCAGAATGGAGACACTACTGCAGAGACAAGAAAAGCTTTAGGGTAGACCTGCAATTCAGGTGTAACCAGTTGTATCCAGTTTCATTTTAAAAAGACCCAGAACCGTAACTTGTGTGGTTAACAGATGTACCTTTCCTTATTAGCCTGACTTCTTCTGTGCTCTTCTTATGTTTTGCCTGTAATACGTTACATTATCATCGCTAAATATTTTAAAAATACCTCGCAACAAATCACTGTGCAAAACCAAGCTTAAGTGCTATAGAGTAAGAATATAAAACTTGTATTCCTTAGCCACAGAGTTTTTGCCTACCAAGACACAAACACAGAAAAAAAAAAAAAAAGGATTCTACTCTTATATACATATATTACTGTTTGCAACTGACAAGAGAAAAGTGGTCATAAAGCCTGTTAACTATCAAGTAACTATGGCTTTGGCTTTTCTGTTTCATTTCTAAGGAGACTCCCAAGAAGTTATAGTTCTGTACCTAGCCAAAGATAAGTGTTTTCCTTGTGGAATGGAAGAAAAGAAGAGATGGAGCCTAAAATCCCTAATTATTTGCTCAGATCATCCAGATAGGTAAGAAAACCAATTACATGCCATCAGTGAAATAATTGGAAGCCCTCAAAGCTAAACAGACTGCAAGAATTAACTGTAGTTGAGATAGTCATAACAAATAGTATTTGATAGGATGAAACTTGCCCACAGTATTATATTAATTACATTGTTCTGAACACTGACAAACTAACTAAATTCTACTGTGTTTGTGGACAATTCTTAAAATGAAGTAATCAAAGCTATTTTTCCAGAATGTAAGTTATTGGACACTGTCTGATTAATGCCATTGAACAATAAACTTGGCCTTTAAAGAACTACTTTTTTTTTTCCTTTGTGCATACTACAATACTGAGAATTACTTAGAACCCGTTTATACACCTTTCCATTTTGATGAAGAAAGAAAAGCAAGAATAAAACCTTAAGAATGAATTACAACTAGGTTTGAATGCAAAGATGTCACCTTCTACAGAAAACACGCTTACTTTTAAAATCAGTTCCTTTGAGGCAAGATAATAGGTTTCTAATGACCTAATTAATTTTACACTAAGTGTATTTTGCAAATGTACAAAGTTAGACAGCAAATTGCTGTCTCTGCTTTGGTAAGAAATGGTTGTCTCCAAACAGATCTCTAAAACCAATGTACAGTAATTCATGCTGACAGTTTATTCTAATTACAGCTGAATATAATGGTTCAGCTGAGATACCAAATTTGACTGCAAACACTTTGCTAGACGGTAAATAAAATAAAATGAAAACAAATTATAAATCCAAGGTATTTAGCTGAAACCTTGTTTTTTCTAAGCACATAATGCTACTGAAAGGTATAGTGTAGCAGATAACATTGTCCGATGCTGATTCAGAAAATTAGAAGATTTTTTTTTTTAAGTAAAACTAACAGATATATGTTTATTCATATTAACACAGACAACATAATATTGATACTCACTTTCTTTTCCTCCCAACTGTACCAAGATTCTCGGAAACTGCAACAGGAAAAATTATCATCAACTGAGAAAAACTGAGGTATGCATTCTTCTCTCTTTCTTTGAATATCTAGATTCTAATCTGTCAAGGAAGAGTTCAGGAAGTAGGTTAGTTCCTGGTTCAATGAAAAGACAGACAGAACCATGATAAGTTGACTTTATTCATAACTGTATATCATAAGGTACTCTTATCCATGTTTTAGAAATTTACCAGTACATCCCAGCAACACACAAATGTGAATGTAGCACAAGCAAGAAACGTAAGTGCCTCAGACAAGGGTTTTTTGTAAGCTATAACCTAATGCAGGAGTTTACAGTCAGGTGATCTGAAAAAATTACCTAAGTAATTATAGCTTTAGGGCAACCAGCAGGACTAAATGTTAAACAGATTTTATAATATTTTTTTTAAATGCCTTGGCAGCCTCCTGCCCAATTAGAAATACATTTTGGAAAACACATAACAGTAAGTATAAAGTGTATATATAACAAAGATGTGATACACACTAAGAAAGGGAAAAAGTAGAGTTTACTTGTTAAAAGGTTTTATGGAAATAAATTTCCTACAAGAACATGTTCATACATAAGGAAAAGCAAACAGCTGAACTGCATTTTCTTTGCGCACTTTTGGGGGAGTCAATAATCAACATCTGTATTTGTGATTTTTAAATTTTCATAGGATTCAAAACACAGACTTGGAAATCAACATTTAAATCTAGAAACAATCTTAAGTGTTTATGTTAGGAGATTTACAAAGCAAGCAATATTTGATTTTACGTAACACCATACACCTCCTACTCTTTTCAATCTGAACCTGGACAAATTTAAAGTATACAATTGCACATCTACCACACGTAAGCTCCAAACTCAAACTCCAAACTGAACAAGAAAGCCCAGGAATGCAATTTGTCAGTATAGTCCGGTTGATAGCATGGATATGACACTAGACTAAGAGGTTTGGCAAGCATAAGCCAACAGTTTTGTCCAAACAGTACAAGTGCACATTAGAATAATCATGGTTTTCTGGGTACAATACATGTGGCTAAGGAACGCAAGCAGCATAATGGCATGTTCTTGCCTTCACCTACCACATTAGTGGAGCCCTGTTTGGAGATCCTGAGAGAGACCTCTGGCAAGCACAGCTATGTGGGACAGGAGCGACCCTTTCAACAAAGAAACTAGGACCTCTGAAGGTGAAATCTTTTAAGTGATGTCAAGAGGCAAACTAATAAGGCCATGCAAAAAAGGGGGAGAATAAAAACCAATAAAATAAAAATAAAAGTAAAAATATACTTTAAAAACCACAAACCAAAACAATGCAGAAAATGCAGGTGTATCCAAAGCAACATAGGTTGTTTCTGCAGAAAGAAGTATAGGAACAGCACCAACATATGTATTTTAAGTATTTTTAAAACAGAATCCACACTCTTAACAGTGAACAAAATCACAAATTCTTTACATTAGAAGAGCCCCTCCTTTTTCATACTGGCATCCTGCAAAAAGATTATTCATTATAAGAAGGCAGAAAAATTCTGTAAGATAATATGAATGAGGCATGTAGTTAATCCACTAAGATTCCATTAAGAAGTGAGCCGATGTTCAGCCAACTAATTACTCATTCATTAAAACAGAACCATAAATGACATTTCCAACATATTACAAAACCCCTCTGTAGTAACATTTTCCCATCTACATCTATTCTGACATTTATATTCTATGTCTCTTTCATAATTATTTCAAATAATTCCTCTGACATATTGAGGGGAAAATAGCTTAAAAAGAGATTACTTACCACCTACCCGTTGCTCTCAAAGAAGGGAGCAGGACAGAGTAATTACATTGGTGCGTTAACATAGAACTGATGTGCTTGTAGTCCCTAATAATCACTGCTGTGGTTCACCTTTTCCATGGTGAAACTTTTCCAGTGCTTGAAATTATTTGCACACACATATACTCAGAACTCATCCTCACAAAAAGGAGCACACATAAAACTAATTCATTTGATTCAGAAAAAGTAATACAGCACCCCAAAGTGGCATTAAAAAAAAAAAAAAAGTCCAAAGCTGGATTCTGTGATTGCTAGTGCAATAGCTGATGCTGCATAAAATAGAAAAGGAAACTGTAGAGAGGGTTGCGCAGACATCTCCTTAGACAAAGAATAAACACGGTTTCAACCAAAGGAGTTGATAATCAGTACAAATTGTTACCTGTTGCATGTTCACTCAGGCATTCGCCGCACCTCTTTGGCTGGTAATTAACAGAGTCACAAAAGCTGACAGTTTGCAGGAAATAGTACAAACACTGGGCTACTTAGACCAGTAAAGCGAGCTGCGATTTGCTACAAGTGGCTTCTTTCAGCACATTTTCATATCACGTTTTGTATATAAAGATTATTTCTTTGCTATAACACCACCGCATTTTATTAATTTCTGCTTAAAAAAAAATAATAATTCTCCTTCACACACTGCTCCATGTTCTGGCTTCCAGACTGCACATTCTTTGAGCAGTCTCTTCCATCCTCGTATTCTTGTTCTTACAGTTCCTGTCCCTACCCCTCTCCCTTTATACATTATTCTGACCTAAGACTTTCTAATGATCCTGATATTTAAAATCCATCAAATTTTTTGCTGATTCCAGATTTGGTTCTTATACTTCAAGAAAACCTAGTCAAAGCTAGTAATGCATTACAGCACATATATGATGAGATAATGACATCAGAAAGATAAAATAGCCCCACCACAGATTTGAAACTCTGCAAATGTTCTCAGTACCAAAAAGATAAAAAAGGTGGGATGCCACTATTTTATCATGTGCTGGTTAGGGATAAATGAAGCTGCATCTTATACTGAAGCTACATCTCATACTACACCTACGAAAGGACTGACCTACGTAATCAAGAGAATATCTACCCAGTGTTCAAAACTCATCTCTCCTAAAGATTTCTTTCCTTTTAGTTTATGCCATTAACAAAGTCACATAAATCAGAAAATAGATTGGTCAAGCAATTATAATAGCTGAGACATCCCTAGACAGAAAAAGTAATCTTTCTGACACCACTTCACCTATATTGGTCAATACCCAAAGGATTTCCAGATGCTTTAGCAGAGCTGTGTGGTAACAAACTGTGATGTTACTGCCACGTGCCAAATATAGTCTGCAACCTTGCATAAAGTCAGCTTCCTATTTGAAGCACAACCAACAATGTACGATCAGGAGAAGACAGCTGCTAAAATACAAAAAGGTCTGGCAAGGACGTAGAAAAGAAAAAAAAAAAAGCTAATAATGTCCTTAGATGCAAAGGCTGCTAAAGGTTTCACTTACCGAAAGGAACAGTGAAATAAGAAGGTGGAATTTATCACTATGTAGAGCTACCTGCCTATCTGCACAGCCGTACAGTCCACAATACACCCATTGTAAGAGGAACACAGAACTGGACTACATGGCATCATATATACACTGTACTTCTGCCAATACGTAACAGCCCAGAATAGACACAAACCTCAAGAGTGTAAAAAGTGGAATGAGTTCACTTACTGTCCATGTTCAAAATTTATTTTTAAGGAAACTTCTTTTAAGACATGCATATTTAAGAAATTGATACTCAGGATAGCAGCATGGACACAGACAGATATGAAAAACACAAAGAACACTTTCCTGAATGAAAGGAATCAGGTTTGTCAAAAAGCAAACCTCAGAATTTGTAGTTTCCGCCAAAAAAGGAGAGAAACAAAGACTTTAATGTAAAAGAGGTTTGTTTGCCCAGTCCACACCACATTAAATCAGGTGTTAGATTAGTTGTAGCCAAGGACAATATATTGGTGGCAAGAGAGAACTTGTAATGCTCCTTGATTTCCTAATTCTCTGAAAAATAAGAAAAAGAAGTAACCAGCCAAAGCCTGTTCCATTTCTCTCTTCCAGCACAGTGGATGGAGATCCAGCACTGCAAAGAGCATTCTGGCTTATCCTGCACAGATCTGAGAAAGGCTATATAGGCCAGCACAATCCCTGAAAATTCTTCTTCCCATTCAGAATCATCCAATAGATTCATGACTAAAGACAGTTACAGATAATTTAACATGCATAAAGAGAATAATACAGTCAAGTCTCTAAAAAAACTTCATGAAGAAACCATAGAGATTTAAGCAATGTCTCACAAATATTTGTAATACAATTAATCTCACAAACATAGATTTTTTTTCCCCCCAAGTGTACTTCTGCATTGGCTTTAACATATTTATAGGCCACCACATACACGAATAATTTATTGCAACCTGTTAGGGGAGTTTTTCCTGTGAAAATGGGGTGATTAGATGTTTATTATACAGGTTGTGATCATCCACTGGTGTGCTTTCATTTACTCAGTGGCAAGTTCTCACTAAGGATTTCAGAAAGAAACCTGTCTGCAAGAAACACACTAATATGAAAAATGGTCACAATGTCCTCTTTGAAGCACACATTTAGTTTACATTTTAATTACATAAAATTCTATTATAGTAATTTAAAGGGAAAATATTATTTTTTCACATTGTGAATAATTTTTTTACTAAATCCCACATTTTAATGTAGTCTCACTAAGAATTTAGGAAAGGTTCACTTCAGAATAAATTGGTACTAAACAAAATGTGTTTCCTATCTATGTATGAAAGTGTATTGTTAAAAACAGAACGTGAGTAACTTGGAACAAATTTTAGAGGAGATGCACTGGCTAGTACTATTAAATAGCAGTGCTTTTAAGACTCTTCAAAGCAACAGTCCGCAGGCAGTGGGAATGCAGCACTGAGATAAAATACCTATCAGTGGCACTACATTTTGCAGCAAAAATAATTGATGAGGAGCTGGGTAGAGTGGATTATAAATTGCAGGGTGCACACAGTAATTTCTGCTCTAGTCAATGTAGATATTAGATATATAGGATAAAGACTGTCACTGATACAATAAAGGGCAGAATAACCAATAACAAGAAGGATCATATTTTATCAATTGATAAGAGATAAAACACCTATATGATCCAAAATTAGTTTTTAGTGCCTTAAAAAAAAAATCTCTGTCTGCAAACCCTGCATCAAATATTAATTAAGCAATAATTAAATAGGATAAAGAAAACTGTCTTGATATCTCTCTTGCAATTTTTTTCTTGATGTATAAAATAAGCCAAGCATGACTGAATAAAACTGTAATACTTTAATACTGGACTTTTAAATTTTAATGTTCTATTTTATTCCTAAGCCCTTCTTGGAAATACTATTCTTAACCGAGTTTTGGTAGCCTATCTAATGGTACAATGCAGCAAGATTGGAAAGCAGGACCAATATAGCAAGATAAGGTTTTAGATTCTTCTTTTGTATTACTTGAACTATTTGACTTTAACCGCATGCTTTTTTCACTACGTTTCTATGACAGAGTACCAAGGTCAGAGAGACCCAGATAGAACAGTCCGTCTACCTCTTTACTCAGCAAGTGGTTACACACATGCGTAAGTACTTTTTAAAGGAAATAATGTTTTAACCAGATGTTTAAATGATTCCTGGCCTACTGAGGGATGCACAATTAAGCAGCCAAGATGCAATTATGAATTCAGGATCTATAGCTTCTGTGCTGGACTTTGTCAATGACTATTTCATTAACTGCTGATAGGTCGTTCCAGGTATAATATGCTGTTAGACTAACTGTGGTTAATGAGAAGGTCCCAACAAAGAGGGATCTTTAACATACAATAGATAATAAATACTAGAAAAGAAATGCTCTCTTAAATATCTCACTTCTTTGGTTAAAGTACACCTCTGCAACCCAGCTAGACTACTTTTAATCACAGATTCCTTGCAGATTAGCCATCCTAGCGGTGCCTTATTTCACCAGCAGACTTTCAAATTACTCGTACTAAAACTCCTTGTTACAAGTCCACAGTTGCACACGCAAATGTTATGCACCTATGGATGGTCTTTTGCAGATTATATTATCAGAACAAAACCAAAGTATTCATGGCTTCAATTGCAAATTTCTTGAAATTCACACTTCAAAAAAGAGAAGCTATAGCCTATTTCAAGTAGGTTGACTGAGACCAGAGCACTCAGCCTGGTAAAGAAGTCATGGTTAGCTTTCCATTTGTACCAAGTACCTGATTTTAGAACTAATTGTGTGAGCTACTACTTATGCACTTAGGCCTCTGAAGAATCAGGCCCCTAATGTGACAAATACTTTAAAAATAAGTTTCAAAATTATTGGTACTGAAGAAAAAACATGCCATAAATCTGCCTGTTCAATAATTAGTTCACAACTTGTTTTGCTTTCAGAGATTACAATTGAAACCAGCATAAATTATCTCCTGTCAAAGAGATTCTGTAAAGTTTGTTTAAAAACAACGACTTATTTTTTTTAAATATACTGAAGCATTTAATGGGAAAATTTGTATTTTTTCCTGCATGCTGGGAACACTTTCCTTTTACACAAATTATAGTAGAAATATTTAAAAAATAGGACATAACTTCCTCACATTCAGCACTATTAAAATCTATCAGGCCTTCAACTTCTCCTGTGGCAATATTATTCTCTTGCCTTATAAAATAATCCCACGAAGATTTTTTTTTTTCTTAAATAAAATGCTTGAGATGTTTAGAATGATTAAAAGACACGAAGATCAGAAAGATTTTTATGTATCTACTCTGTTTTTACTTATGACTTCATAGGATTTTTTCTCCCGGGGAGGAGGCAAAAAATTAGACAGTATTTGAAAGGCCTCCATTGTTATAAAGAACAATGTGTAATATCAAGGTGGAAAGAGAAGAGAATTTCATGAATATACAGAAGAAAAAGAAAAAGAAAGTCTCCACAGGAGTGAATAATGATCACATTTAACCAACTCTAAATTGAAAAGTGTCACAAAGGAAAAGGCGAAAGCCCTCTGCAAGTTTCTGAGAGGCCACGCTTCCCTAATCGATACTTCCAAGCATGGAAGACAGCAAAACACTTGCCTTCAACTGCTGCCCAAGTATAACATACCCGGCTGGAAAACATGCTGCCAGAAACTCCTTCCTTCTTTTCATTTGTTCTTTTTATTGCCTTTACAGCAAGATTCACATTTCCTGCAATGGGACATATAGCAACTTTAAAGCTTGTCCTTTATGCAAGACAAGTACATATAGGTGACAGGAACCAATGTAGGTATCTCGATCCCAGCTGGCAGATTTGAAAATCTCCTATTCAGTAAAGGGAAATGAGGATGAGGTTAGCGCAGCTCCTCAGGGTGGGTGATAGGGGGAGCTGCTCTTCCAGATGATACAAAAGGGTGGCTGGCTGATGTGAAGGTAGGTATTTACTTTGGTGGACTTGTGACAAGTTTTTTGCTTGGTCAGAAAGAAGACTGATTCTAAAATGTTATACCCACTTGACTATGGAGTATTATGTTCTGACTGGAAAGATGTAACAAGTAGCCTGTAAACCCTATTTTACAAAATATGTAAAAAAATATATTTCTTGGAATTTACCTTCTGGAGGCTAATTATTTCTGTTTTGCTACTCAGAAGAAAGCATAGTCAACTAGCATGTCTCCTTCTCAAATACTCAAAAACATGAAATACATCAGGTGTCTTCAAATTTTGGTGTTTCAGAATAAAATCAGTTAAAGCTTCTAGTAGACAAAATTGTTTACTCAATTGACATTATTAAAAAAAAATAAATTAATGAAACTCTGTTGAATACCCATCAGATTTCTACTTAGTATGCTTGCAATTTTGAAAATATCAAATAAATTTTAAAATACCAAACCCATTCCATTCCTTTGGTCTCAGTGCCTTCTATAGAACAAGTTAAGGTTAATTGCTCTCTCTGTCCCCTTTGTATGAAACTTTGTAGCTCTGTACAAAATTCTTAATTGGAATACATGGTCTGTTTTCATACGCTTCAATGTGCATGTTTTGAAAGTGGCTGCACTAATTTCAATCAAAGCTTTTAAAGAAAAAAAGAGTTAAATTATTTGAAAAAAAAAAACAAAATTGATACAGCTAGTTCCCCAAAAGTTGTTTTCTTAGCATTACCTACAAATGAAAAAGGAATATCAACAGAAAGTTGTGACCTCTGCCTTCACTAACTATGCATATTGCCCCAAAAACACATAGGGGTATTCCTGGTGGGGGCAGAGGGTAGACTATCCCCTTCAAAATCCAAGGCATTTACGTTTTAGGATTGGATTTTCTCATCTGAACTAGATAGGAAAACAGACAGGATTGTCTTTAATTCATCTCAAATCCAAGAAAACAAACAAACATTATTTTAGATCAGCTAAGAAACCATGTAGTGTACACAATGCAGCATTTCTCCAGGTAATAAACTGGGATACAGCATCCAAAGCTACTTTTGCAAATCAGGAATGGTCATCTTGTTCAAGCTGGAGATGAACAGATTCTTCAGGGTTTGCATTTGTGAGAAACATGTTCCCAGACACCTTCCAAGCTTTAGGGAATAATTGTACGCTCAAATTACTTGGATAATTGTGAGAACTACTGAGAATTCTCTCTGAATTTAAATCAGTTTAAAAACACAATGTAATATGCTTTCTTTTGGATTATAAAAGTAGTAGCAAGAAAGGACCTTACCATTTATCTACCATACATAGCTAGCTAATTGTGGTCTCCTTTGCAAAACAGAATGCTCCACATTTTTTGTGATCACAGGGGAAGAACTAAGGACTTCCACATATACGTCTCAATGTTGATAAGGCTGCCAAAGTGCCTGATAAAGTGTTAATAAAGCCGTGTTGTGGTTTAACCCCAAGCAGCAACACAGGCGCTCACTCACTCCCCCCTGGGATAGGGAAGACTGGGATAGGGAAGAGAATCAGAAAAAAAAGAAAACCTTATGGGTTGAGATGAAGACAGTTTAATAGAACAGTAACGGAAGAGAAGACAATAGTAACAATAATGATAAAAGAATACACAAAATGAGTGATGCAATAAAATTACTCACCGCTCAATGATCGATTGCCCAGCCTGTCCTGAGCAGCGATCACAGATTCCTGCCCCCCAGCCAGGCCCCATTTCTATACTGAGAGTGACATCTATGGTATGGAATATCCCTTTGGCCAGCTTGTCCTGCTTATGCTCCCTCTCAGCTTCTATGGGAAGCTGAAAAAGTCCTTGATTTAATATAAGCATTACCTAACAACAACTAAACCAATAAGTGTTATCAACATTATTCTCATACTAAATCCAAAACACAGCAGCTACTAAGAAGAAAATTAACTCTATGCCAGCTGAATCCAGGACAAGCAGTTAGGTGAAATACCAAGCACCACTGTTACTTGCAATGCCTCACTGAAAGTGGCTCTGAAAGGTATCTGAACTCTTACGTTAGAACTACATGAGAATTATACATCTTTGTTTACCCACCAAAACTCTGCTTACAGAATGACAAAATGTGACAACTGCACAACAAAAGTTTCTTCCCATTCAACAAGAAAGGTTTGACCATACGAAATTCCAAGTATTGTCCTGAAGAGTGAAGGCATATTACAATATTGATGATAAATATGTATATATTATCATATTCACGGACAAAGACTGGAAATAACATTTTAGAATACTTTATCTGATTACTAGTACTTGCTGAGGTACAGAAGTAGTGCAACAGAGGCTGGTGCAGGTAGCACCGAAGTAACAGCAAAGTGAATGCAGACCCAGAACTCCAAATGGGAAAAAACTCTAAAACTGTGGTATTAGATGTGGATGCTACCTGTAACAAGATAACATCTTATATATATATGTTGACAACTATTGTACTAGCTGTCACACAACAAGCTGTGTAACTAAATGAGATTAATTAAAATAGTTCGTTTTAACTTATCAAGAAAGCTGTATCTGCAACAACTAGATATTCAACTCTCAGTACTAGAACGATGGTGAGTAGGCAGACTCTGTGCTACGTGGAACTTCATTTATTTCAGAGGCAGTTTGTACAGGTGACTATTCAAGTTTCCAAAAGAAAAAGCAGTGGTGAAATCCTATTTCTACAGATGCCCATCACAATGTGTCCTGGCTAATCCATACTTCAAGGGCAAAGTAGGCATCATTTATTTTGAATCTCTACCTCTCACTGTACTAAACTTAAATGTTTGGCTTGTAACCTGAGACGGGATCAGAAACTGAGAAATAAGGTAGATATTGAAAAATAGAGCTTTGTGGTACATAAAACCTGAGTACATAGCTCTGAGAAAATGCAGGAATGAGGCATTAGGGATTGATGCTCAAGGAATACGGGACTCTGCTGCCTCAGAAGCTAGAGACCTACATGGCTCCCCACAAGGTTATGAGCTTGGCTCATTAGCAGTCAAACTGGCAGCCTGCCAAAATACTGCATTTCCCAGGTCTGCAGTCCTCCAGTAGCCAGTGTGGAGCTTTCTTGCCAGAGAATTTCTGCAATTTACATTCCAACCAATCACTCTCACTGTGAAACACCAAAATCCTCTGAAACACAAAAATTCTGTTCCTACATTCTGTTACAGCTCTAAATCGTTCCTTGAATTATGCTTCATTCCCATCTCTGAGATTAGACAACATTGTGTTTTGGAAAGATTCCTCACAAAATAGTATTATGGCTGTAAACAGATGATGTATATGAAGCTTAACAAAGTTGCACCTGCTAAAGAGACACACCTGCACTACAGAGGGATTTGGCTTGGGGATCCAATCAAACCAAGAAAATGCTATTATTTCACCCTGTGGTCAGCTGAAGGCAAGCTGCCCAAACCAGAAAAGTTCTCTTAAAAGAGCAGGAAAAGACACTGATGGCCTTGAATGAGGATATCATACTTCAAGAAAATTAAAATTATTAAAAATTGAAACCATAACGTTAAATCTGAGGAAATAAAATACTTTAACTTTGCACAGGTGTAATTTAAAAGCTCCATAAAAGACGTTAAATAAACTTGGACCAGATAGAAAAATAGGGTCTAACCTAGTCACTGTAAGCCTTCACAATCTACTTTCAGAGCACTTAGTTCATCGCACATAAAATATTGAGCTAAAAGAGAACTATTGATGTAGATGTAATGGATGTGTAAGCAAACTTGCTTTTTGTGTACATCTTAAAAGTAATTTAAAGCCTTATATGTTGGGAATTGCTGAGTCTAATTTTTAGCCTGGAGCAAATTTTTATAGCTAAATAACAAACTCTAATGATAAGGGTTTCTAACGATCAGATTAACTACTCTTCTGCTGCTAGGTATTCTAATGGCACAGCCTAGCTTTGCTAGACCTGGTTCCACAATCAGTCCATTTACCCACTTTACAAAAACTCTAAATTTCTACAATTTGAAATTAGGCATTATTTGGATATGTTTAAATCTCATCTGTTTTAATGGAAAGCATGTGTTTGTTTTCTCTTAAACTATCTTTGAAAGGATCATGAGCAAGTAATTAAACCTATTAGGTGACATTTCAGTTTTCAATAGCTCTAGCTAGCCTGAAATTGCTCTCTTTAGAAATGGTAAACATATTCAAATCAAATAATTGTGAGTTATTAAGAAAATAAAAACTCTGAGTGCTCTTTGTTTCATTCACATAAAACTAACTTCTCTAGACCTGTAAGTTTAAAACAACATGTTTTTGCAGTTGTAAAACGAAGTACAAAAGTGCCAGGGCTTTTAACCAAATGAAGGCAGAAGTCCGAATACAATTTCCTGTGGGTAATAGCCTCCAGTGATCACATCTTCTGATGACCAGCTTAGAAGGAAAATACTGCTATTCTACAGCAGTAGATTAATTCAGGAAAGGAGTAACTCAGAAATCACTCTGTGAAAATATTATTAAAAACTTGTTGCTTATTCCACAGGGAACTGTATTTTTCTAATTTTGGACCAGTCAAACTGGTAATAAATCAGAGACAACCCAGAAGAAGCAATGTTCTGTCGTAGCACAGGGACAAAAAAAAAAAAAAAAAAGAAAAAGAAAAAGAAACCAGGACACATACATGTTGCAGGATGCAAGGTTTCCACAGAGACCGAATCATGGCTCTTCCTCATCTGTTACTTAGTTAGTGTCTCAAATCAGGGGCAGAACAGGAAACACATTCAGGATTTCCTAACTTTCAATTGTGTCACACACAGAGAACATTCAACATGTTGCCAGCTGATTAAGATGTTCTCTGAAAGACTCCCATAAACTGATGAAAAACATCATACCAGTCCAAATAATCAACTGGCATAAATTGGAATAGATATCTTGGACTTGCATTTTTAATATCTTTTAATCTAATCCAATACATTGAGCATGCAGAAAATATCCCTGTCTCAATTCTTCTGTTAACTACTGTTGACTAATTGCACCATTATGGTTTATAATCAGCAGAATATTCCAAGCTTTAACAGCAGTATGACAGAGTATGGCATTACATCTCCTTAACACTTGAAAAGGAATGAAAAATAACAAAACCTAATCTCCCCATAAACTATAAAAGGACTGAAAGAATTACATATTTTTTATTTAAATGGTTAAAATTATAGATAACTGAAATACAGTGTTAACTAAACAAATAGAATTATTTCAGTGAAGTAAGTCTGATGATTGCAGAATTAATTGTATTTGCATAGTAATGTTTAAGTACTAGAAACTGCAAAAGGAAAAAATCTGAATATCAGTTATGATAATTATTATTACAGACTATTGGGAGAAAGGAAAAGATCGGTCTTTTTCCCCTTTTTTTTCTTTAATATGTGCTTTCTGTGCACAGTGGTAAGATGAGTGCTCCAGTTGCTATAACAACTTAAATCTCTATTATAATCAACAATCATCTAAGTTTAATTGCCATTCTGCCCTTCTAAACCAATATATTCAACAGCAGTTTTATGAACCTTGTTACTAAAACCTATTCAAAATCTCAAAACAAGCTGAAGTATACTTACACATCAGAGTTAGTCTGAAGTTGTCCTTCACTTCCTTATTGTAGCAATGTACCACTCAAAATGCTTTACTTTGTCCATGAGAATATTTGTCTTGGGACAGCTATCCTCTGATGAATTCCAAAACTAAATGTAAAACAGAATTGAAACTGAACATATGAAACAAAATAAATTAAAATAAAAATTTTAAATTTAAATTATATTAAACCTTAAAACATTTTCCTGATAGTATAAGCATGCCTACCTTGTACAAAAGAAATTCCAGTTACGTTAACAACAAGAGTTAAGCTGCTCATAGAAAATAAATTAATGAGCAGAGAGAATAGAACACCCAATGCACTTCAAAATCTAGTGATACAGACAGACTAACTACAAAGATTATTCCAAACTATATCATGAACTATAAAAATTTCTGGGTTTAGCCTCTATAATGTTTTCTTTGAATAACAAAAAAAAATAATCATATTTGAGAATGGGAAGACATTAGCATTCTTCACAAATGCTCTAATTCAGCCCCTGTGGGCTCAGAATAAAATTGAGGCTTATCATTTACCCATTAATTATGGTGTCTCTCTGTAATAAGATGCCTTGTATATGACATCGGAAACAGACAATCAGAGCAGAAGAAAAAAATGGAATCAGTATCAAATACAGAGGGTTAAAAAGAAACTTAAAAAGGTCTGTTACAAAAGGTACAAAAGATAACCAAGTGATGCAGCACTAAGGTAAGTGATTCTTTTTGAACAGAAAGAATGTAGACCCAAAATGTACTCAAACTTTTGTACTTTTGCCTGCTCCTGCCTCATGCCCTACGTCTTTTTTTTTATTCCAGAAACTTGCAAATAATGCAACAATAGGTCATACCATCACTCAGAACAGAGAACGACACCTAACTGTCACATTAGGTGCATGACCTCACTTTCACTTATAGCATAATGCAAAGATCTCTGGAAACTACTTAAATGCAATACTGGAAGTTAAATTTACAAACGAGCAAGGCAGAGTGTAAAGCTGAACAGTACAAATAATTCAGCCACAGCTAAAACTTTTGGCAAACTATTAACTTGTTAACTACACCTCTATTAATATTTTACAGTAAAGATGCTCAGATGTACAAGAAAAATCACAAAGCTGGAATTAGCTTGGAAACATGGTTGCAGTTGCAGCTGAGCCCTAAATGCAGAAATGACCAGTCTGTGGTCCACAGATCAGCTTCCGTGACTTGTCTTCTGCTGCCTGCTTCATGGCAGAGCAAGCGGGCAAAGGTGGCCTGTGGGGAAGACTGCAGGCTTGTGCCAGCCTTCCCTCTGTTGCGCTCTGACTGCCTCTCTCCCTATACCGCGATGTATGAAGAACAGGACAAGCTCTTCAGTGCCTCAGTGGGAAGATACTGGAACCACCTTGGTTAAACGCCGGTCATTACTACCCTAGTGGAACGATAACCTTTGTTATCAGTTAACCATCAGGAAAAGTAACTAGTTTCAACAACACTATGAGAATAAATCACACACTTTAGACCTAAAACAATCGCAAATATTAAATCAACTGAGTCATGTTTCTTGTTTGAATATGCCTGGGTTTAGATTTAACCCACTAATTAATTAAATGTTGTTTGTCCATCTGTTATTTACTGATGAATAAATACAGTACACCAAAAATACACATAGGAAATAAAAAAAATACCAGCTCAGTATAAGTCAAGAGAAAAAAAAAAGGATAATAAAAAGCCCCACCCTACAATTCTGTCCGACTGTAGAACAATCAGAAGTATACTGGCATTTAATGTCTATTTCAGCCTTTTTATCAATCATATTTTTCTATGACATTTAGCTATAATGACGATTTACATAAAACACATATATGTAAACATGGGAGGACTTAAGTGAGAACATTCTAAAACCAAATTGTGCTGAATTTTTTGACAGCAACTGCTTAGTACTTTTATCAGAAATCAATAATTATAAAGCATAGTCATGAAATAAGAACAACTGATAGTCTTTGATAAGGTCCAGTTTTGCAGAACTGCAGTAGCAAAGAAACAGAATAAGCTCTGACTTCTGTTCCAAAAGTAGCATTTCATAACATAGCAAAAATGGCTTGCTCTTGATCTTGGTTTATTAGATCCAGATCAGAGAATAGAATGAACTATTTGTCTTTAAAAAGTAATTATCTTTTTGATTATGTGTCATAGCAAAAATCTTATCTTTGTCTTGGAAGTTTGAGACTAATGACGACAACGTTAGGAGTCCTGTGAACCTTGACAGTAGTTCAGCCAATTATGTGATGAACAATGAAGATGGAGTCTTCTTTACTCCTCTGCGACATTTCTAGAAACCATAATTCTGAAAATCTAAATGGAGTCATTGCTTTTCACCCCTGTGGGCAAAGCCATAATTCTTCAGATATACATTCTAACTGAGTTTTCTAACGGCTCCATTCATTTCTCAATCTTTCTAATAAGATTGCCAGAGAGGACAGCTTGTCTCTGACATATTTCTCTTCCAAAAGGACAAAATCATCTGAGCTATTATTCAAGCCTTTCAACATCACATTTTGGTCATCAGAACTTGTCAAATTAAACAAACTAATATTGCAATTTAAAAAGAAAAATGAAAAAGACAAAAGTAGACTCTGTAGTATCCACAGCACACTGTAAAGTCAAACATGTTTTAAAAGTAACTCCTCATCCCTGAAATACAGAGGGATTTATATTAAGCTGAGGCCAATAGCTGGCATTCACTATGCGGTGTGAAAATCTTCACAACAATTTAGAACCAAAAACTGTAACCAAATACTGAAGTACCACTGAACATAAGTAGTACTGAAATGTAGAAAATATTCTATTGAATTAGCAAAGGCAGTTTTTGAGCAGGTCAGAAATTTGTTCATACAAAACATAAGTCAAAATAGTTTAGCAGATTCTTATTTTTACAGTCTGAAGAAAAAACAAAATCCCCAAGAAGACTATGGGGAAAAGAGAAGCAGCATGGAAATAAACAGACATTTAAATCAAGTTAAGGGAAAGCTCTGCTTGATTACACCAATGATATATCATTACAATACATAAAGTTGTAGCACACACTAGTAACAAGAAATTGCTACAAAACTTTATTTTAAAAAACACAGCAAGCGAGAAGTTTAACTTTATTTGTAAATACGTAAAATATGTATGTCATATGAAAAGTGTACATGAGAGTTCTTACGTGATGGAGGAAATGATAGGTTTACTCCTAGCATAATTTTGATTACAGAGTAACCAGTGAATTACAAAAAGACTGCTGAGAAAAAGGAGTCAGTTTAAGGAGAAGTTTAAAGGAAGCCTGAAAATCCATGAGGGAGGAATGCCTTGGAATAAAAGTGCACAGTCAAAAACTGGTCTGGCACATCCAGAACTTGCCTTGTCAGCAACTACAGGGACTTGTTAAACTTTGTGACCTGCATGCCAACAAGCGTGTTGATGTAAAGCTGAGGTTTTGTGTTCAAATGGCTTCATTTTTACTGAAAAATGAAGACTATAGTGTCCTACGCCTCACAGAACTCAAAGTTCAACCCTGAGTGCTGGCGTAGGATTCACGTGTCACTTAATTATTCTGTATTAATAAACATGAACCATCAAAACACATCAGTATAAAAACTACATCTCTTCACACGAGTAAAAAAAGCTATCAGAAATCTAAAGGTGTACAACTGTATTAATTCAGAGGCTAACAAACAAACCTTAAGTGGGAAGGATCTCGATGTAATTTTTCTGCCTCTCAGTCAATATATACATTTCCCTCTATGAATTAAGATATTCATAGCCATTTTATTTTATCTTATTTCCACCAAATTTGAAAGTTATTACAGCCACAGTAACATTTTTTGCTGTAGTGGTTTTTCTTCAAGTTCTCATTTGTCAGTGTGTCCACAGTGCCTGTTTCAACAAATTCTTGAGAACACCCTTTTACATGTAATCTGCTACCTCCTCCTAGCATGGAAAATTTAAATGTCTCGTCATTCAGTGATTTAGAAGAAAAGAAATCTTCAGATTTATTGTTCATTTATAAAGAGCAAATGGAAACAGAAACTGAAGACAGGGCTTGGATTTTGATAGAGTTGACTTTCTTTAAAAGAGAGAAAATATCAGAAAGTGAAAATATTGCACTGAGTGAAAATAGGGTCAACATCACAAAGAATGCTTGTTTTCTGATAAAAAATGTTCATTTGAAAACTTAACAAACAAAATCAAAAGCTTAGCTTTTGTCTGCAGATATGATTCAAGGCTGGGTGGGGCTTTGAGTAACCTGGTCTAGCCAAAGGTGTCACTGCCCATGGCAGGGGGGTTGCAACTAGATGATCTTTAAGGTCCCTTCGAACCCAAACCATTCTATGACTGGTACAATCCAAACCATCCCATTCTTTTAATAGAGTAAACCCAAACCAGCTGGACTCAGATGCAGTGGACTGCAGTTCATTTGCATGACCTTTTCTGGCAAGTTTTTAAAATGAGAATAAATCCCATTTACCAACACTCAACAATGTCCACAATCTGACTGAACAATAGCATCTATCTGTAATTGAGTGTATGGCTGTAAAATAGTTAAATGCCAAATAGAGTTCTTCTCTGCCATCATGGACTATCACACAAAGCCAAGGAACCAGACAGTAATGGAAGCAGAGTAAACAAACAGGTCACATTCCTTCTACTAATTTATTTCACATACTGGTTTGATTTCAATGGAATATTTTGCCTTAATGTGGATTTCATATTTAGGGAACTACTGATTACTGAAATTCACTGATATACACTGCACCATTACTTCTTGAGGAAGAAATATGTATTCCACATTTTATTTATGGTAATAAATAATTTAAAAAAAAAAATGTTAAAAACAAAACAGAATCTTTCCTGAGACTTACAGAATAAATCTATCTGAATGTAATTTTTTCTTTCACGTGGTGTTTACATACTTCTGAACACTACGTGCGTATAATTTTTTGACAGATGGACAAGGGGGGGGCACAGCCAGGACAGCTGGCCCAGGCTGACCAAAGGGATGTTCCGTGCCATATAGCGTCATGCTCAGAAATAACACGGGGGGGGTAGTCTTTCCAAAGCAGCCATTGCTCAGAGATTGGCTGGGCATGGGTCTGTTGTGGGAGGTGGTGATTACCTTGCATCACTTATTTTGGTTTTGTTTATACTTCCTCTTTCCTTCACTTATTAAACTGTCTATAGCTTGACACATGAGTTCTCATGCTTTTGCTCTTCTATTCTCTCCCCATCCAGCTGGGGACAGGGTGGGGCCAGTGAGAGGCTGTGTAGTCCTCAGCTGCTGGTAGAGGTCAACCAAAATCAACCTCTTTCAGTCCAGAACTCATGCTGAGCAGCATACAGCACAGTTTATGTTCTTTTGTTGGAAGCCTTATAAAACTGGCCCACCCAGTTTTTGTCTTGGGCAAAGTTTTCATGAGTTGAGATTCAATATTCATTTTACAAAATTCATCCTTGTAAAATTGGACCCAGGATTAAGTAGTGAAAGTCAGTATATGCAGAATCATAAGGAGAGCCAGGTTAAAATTTTCTTGTACATTCAACTGCGTATTTGTAAAGAAAATGCACTGATTAGATCTGGAACTATGAAATAACACCTTTTAATTTGCTTCACTATATGTATCTCAGTGCTTTTGTACAGCTACTTCACAACTTGACAGCTACCTTCATAATATTTTTAATTAATATACGTTAAATACTTCAAAGAAAAGCTAGCCACACTTCAACTTTGCAGTTTCCTTTGTTCTGCTTAAGCAATACCAGAAACTGTACACCACTGACAAAACCTTTTCTGGGATGAAAATGTGTGGTTACTTGAAAGCCTATACCATTTGCAGTGTTTTTCTCAAATGACTAAATCCAAGTTTTTGGTAACTTTTGCCTCTTGTGTTGACACCAAAAGGAAGCACATTCAGAAAGAACTGTTGGGACAAGAAATGCAACCGCATCAGCACAACCAGTGCATATTGTTAACTCTCCTTTCAGTTTTAGTCTTCAAAGATAAAGGTTGATTCTCTCTTACATTGAATATACCTCATCAGCTATAAAGCAGATTCTCTTTTAAAATGAAGACACATTTGATAAATTTCTCTTAAAACTATCTTAATTTTAAAATCTTTTTCGCAATGTACCATAGTCACCATGAATTCAAGAGTTATATAGAGTAAATTCAGCAAACAGCAAATCGATTATAGACTCAAAGCCCAGACTGCCCAGATCTTTGGTCCCTTCCTGCCATTCAGCCAAAAGTATCAAAGAAAGCCATTTATAACAGAATATTCGCTCTGACCATGGGAATAATAATACCCTAACACCCTTTGCGCAAAGGTGGAGCAGCCAGTTAACATAAACCCCAGTGAACTGCTTTGATTCTTGCACTTTGTGTTTTGTGCCATGTTTGGCAAGAAAAGCAAAGTCTGTATTTCATCTACTGCACCATTCTTTTATATAGGATGTATATTTTCACCAGTAATAGTTTATTGAAGTATAGGGATCATTTACTACTTTCCCATTCCCCCTGCAAAATCTCATAATTCTTAAATTACATTGTTTCTGCCCAATGCATACTAAAACCAGGTTAAGTGAGATTAGTACTGAAAACAGGTTAAAAATAGATTTATTCACCAGAGAGAGATAACTTTAAATGTTATGTTGTTATATATTCTGAAGGAGGGGCAGGGGGAGAGAGGACTAAGAGGTCTCACAAGGGGGATTAAACTTTGCTACTTAATAATATATTAAGTGACAATCAATCAAACAGGAATGCGTGGGAAGCACAGTTTTGCAGTATTGCTCTTTTAGGATTTGTTTTCTTTAAAATTTGCATTCCTTTCTGCACACATTTGAGATATATGTATGTTGGCTTTTTAATGATTAGAAACGGCTTTGATCTTGACTACTTGAAGGAACATAAAGATATAAATAGTGTGAGTGGATATGATTAATCCTAGTAATGACAAACAACAAAAAACAAGGTAAGTTTTTCTGAATTCTTTAAACATACCTTAAGAAATTCAATCGTTAGCTCATGTCAGTCATACAAGAATGATCTACAGAAGAAGTCAGAAATGTACCAGTGTTCAGGGTCCCCAAATACCACTAGTGCCAGCTTATCAAGGATAAGAATCTAGGAAATTAGAAACATCAGCTTTCTGCTTGCGTAGCTGCCACTCTCCTTTGAGATGGAATAGAGAGGAAATAAACATAATTCCTGCTGTAACATAACTATCAAAATAATGAAATAATATGTGATGATCAAGTATGATAACGAAAATAGTCAGCTGTTCTAGGAAACTGTCACGAGTAGATAACAAGTGCCTGATGGCCAGGATTTGATAGCTATTTAGAAGGTGTGAAAATAGAACTTTAATTTATTAGAGGTATTCTTAACTGGAAACTTTTAAAAAGTGGCCCTAAAACTTCATTAAGATGATGTAATTTTCTGCATCTGTGTGAAAAGGGCGGTAAAGTGAGATGAGTGGAAGAGCTGTTATGAGTAAAAGAGGAAATTTTTAAAGGCAAAAAAAACCCCAAAAGCCCATAAGACATCACTGATATTGTATCTTCTCAATGCGGGAACCCAACAACTCCAAAAGATACCCATGACACAAAGTGGTAACTTTCAAGGTCCTCAGTATCTTGGGACAGCACTGCTGAAACCTGAGCTCTCATCTCCTCATGGGCATAAAATATATCATTTCAGTATATACAAGTAATCTTACCTAAATCCTTAACCTACTTCTTTTCGGCGGCAGCATCTTTAATGTATGCAGTTGATTACTTCTACTGAAACTACAGAAAATTAAATGGACTATCAGAATATAGGAAAAAAATTATTCAATTGCTTCAACAAATTAAGTATATTTTTAGAGAATTCTGCAGCATTTTTCAGTATTCAATTGACTGGAAGACAAATTGTCCCTCCTTCCATTACCAGCCACCCAATACTTTTCCATAGATACTTTGCATTCATTGGCTATTCAACTAAAAGAAAATGAACTTACAGGGTAAGAAAGGCAGTATGGCAACAGAGAATAATTAACTAATCAGTGAAACACATGTACCCTTTTTTGAATACAAATAGCAAAGTCATGGAAGCAAGACCATATAATGTAATGAACATTTTTTTCAAAATTACTTTAGTAGTTTCACAGCAAAACACATGAACACAAAGCAGTTTATTAGTTACTTTAGCGTCCTTCCTTTCCACTTGTTTCTTTTTATGTATTCCTCCACCAATGTCTTGAATTTTCAACACAAATACCAAAGCCAAAAAACCTACACCCCACTCCTCATAAGCTAATGTGTAGATTGAAACAATTTCATTTCTTCAAAAAAACTGTTTGCTATTTTAACCAAACCTATACATGAAAAACCGCATTCATGAGAAAAGTACTTTAACTAATTGCATTTTGAAATGAATATTGCACAAAATAGCTATACTAAGCCTTGTTACTAAGCGAAGCTTGTATTTCAGTAATAATCTTTCAATATTAATGATGTTTGTACTCAATGGAGGATCAAAACCACTTCATTAAGTTAACCATGTAATTCTTAGATATTTCCAAGAAATTAGAAAGATTTGATTGTCTGAAAAGCACAACAGATAAATGAATTACATATTAATACTATATGATTGTTATTTTCAAACCATTTCAGAAAACTTTTACCCACCCAGAGTGCATATAAGGAAAATGATGGTTATATAGAATTACATAATTCAGCATCCCATTGTGATTGCAAAAATGCTACAATATGAGTACCAATGTTTCACTCCCAGATTACTCAAAAGTAAGATTAAGTAGTACTCTAAAGTTTTGCTGTAAAAGCTGCTTTTATTTGGGAAAATGGGAGGAAGGTTTGTACTTTGCATGATTTATCATCAACTGTCTCTCTGTTATAGAATCACAGAATCGTTTAAGTTGGAAAAGACCCTTAAGATCATTGAGTCCAACCGTTCCTCTAGCGCTGCCAAGTCTACCACTAAACCATGTCCCTCAGCACCACATCTATGCATCTTTTAAATACCTCCAGGGATGGTGACTCCACCACGCCCCTGGGCAGCCTGTTTCAATGCTTCATATCCCTTTCTGTGAAGAATTTTTTTTTAATATCCATCCTAAACCTCCCCTGGTGCACCTTGAGGCCATTTCCTTATGTTCTGTCACTTGTTACTTGGGAGAAGAGACTGACTGCCACTTCGCTACAACCTCCTTCCAGGTAGTTGGAGAGAGCAATAAGGTCTCCTCTCAGCCCCCTTTTCTCCAGACCAAACCACCCCAGTTCCTTCAGCCACTCTTCATAAGACTTGTGCTCCAGAACCCTCACCAGTTATGTAAGTGTAATTATTTTTTCAACTACCTTCCTGACTATGGTATTTTGAACAGAAGAGAGATTTGATAATAAAATTTAGAAAAACAAAGCAAATCAACCTCCAACCTCCAAACCAATCGAGTATGGAAAAATTCAACTTTGAAGAGCCAGCAAATCAAACAAACAAGCAAACAAAATATTCTAACAGTTTCTTAGTTTTATTTTAGCAGCACTTTACTTGGGTCAAGACCTGAAGGTGTGACCCCAGACAGGAGGGTAACACAGGGAGTACTTGGCCCAGCAATCTCCAACACTGGAAGAGACCCATCTGTCTGTCAGTCTGTTTACATCATCAGTATTTCTAACTCTCATCTCAGCTCGAGTCAATTTTTTTTCCTGTCTTCCAGATAAGATTCCTTCTCTATCTGTAACTGTCTCTACAAAGCCCAAAGGAAGTTTTGCAACATTATAAAGAGTAATTAAAAATGTTCCTCTAAACAGAGACACCTTCAGGGACCAGGATGAAGGAGAAACTTTCCTGTATGACATGCTTGTAGGCAGATTCATCACCAGCACTAAGCTCTCCAAGCTTTAACCAGTACAGGCACTAACAGTACCTAACAACATTAATAATGAAAACTCCCTCTAAGTTAAGCATACTCCATTCACCAGAGGAATACATAAGTTTGATGCCCCACAGATGGACCTGATTAATTGTGTAGACCTGGCTATTTAAGTGAGTACACAGGGGTAGGTGAATGGTGTTTGAACACACTGTGCCAGTATGATAAAAACAAACAAACATACAAACAAAACCCCCAAACCCTGCATTTAAGTAAGATGATGACATGCAATTTGTCTGCTGGAAAAATTGAGTAAATCTGAAAGAATTACTGAACTAAATGTATTTATAAAGCAAGCCTAACAAAGGACAAAAAAGCCACCCCCCACCCCCTCCCCAAAACCCAACAGATGATATAAACTCAGAATTTGTTTCTCTGAAGAAATATGTTATAACCCTGTTCAGAACATAGGAGAGTGACATTAACTTGACAGCTGACAGCACGTGGTGCTTGCATGGAGTGCTATCAGCCTCCATATTGGCAGGCAAAAAAGCCCTGGGTGGTTCCTGCTGTTCCTGCGGGCCTGAGGTTTACAAATTCCCTGACCCATATTCCTTTAATATGTGCATTTTATAGCTTCCAAGATACAAAAATATGGGCTTTGAAAATCAGAGATTACCTCGGTCACTTGTGGAAGGAGGGGTCACAGCACGGGTGATAGAAACAAGGCACATATTATGCACACGGTGGCTCTCTAACATTAAAAGAAAGCTTCAAAACTATACACATTCCTGTGTGTACTCATTGGACTCAGGACTTCAACTATCTTATGCAATTAAATCTATCAAACTTCAAGCTCCCAATTAAAAATTTTCAAATGCATCATGCTCCAGGGTGTCTGAAATTAAAAACCACTTTACATGTTTGTCAAGTCCTCTTTTGTAATTTTTACAGTGTTGCTCTTTCTACTGTGATAAGTGCTGCCAACCCCTTTCCATTTATGCGCCACGACCGAAGAAAAAATAAACAAAATTCCTTCAGACAGCTCATTCCTAACTACAGCATTTTGTTTCAGCAGTGGTTGCTCTTCCCTTTCTCAGACATCTATTCTCAAGAGGCAGACAAGGGGGAATCGAAGAATGTCTCCATGTTGCCATTCTTGAAGACAGCGCCAGAGGAGAAGCTGGAAACAGCACAGCTGGTGCCTTGAGGGCCACCCTTCCTCATGCTCCAGGAGGAGCTGTGCTCAGCACAGGAGCTCTGCTGCCACCAGCCCCTATGTTTGAGCATTTGGTTGTGCAGTTGCTTGCATTGCCTCCAACAGACATCAGCTAATCATAAAACATGAAAATACCTTTGTAAGTTCACTTTACCTTTTGGTAAAAGGGAAAAAAAGGAATGACTGTGTTTTAATTCAGCATGGGTACACAGCCAGTTCCTAATTTTCCCTAAGCACTGAGGAAAAAAAAACCAACAAACAAACAACTATTTCTAATACTCAGAGAATTCAGTAAACCCTTACATTTTGTTTCCCCAACAAACTTATCTTCTAGACACGAATGCCTCCTATATGATGGTCCAAGTGAAAATAGCTATGGATAAAAGAGGCTTATTCCTGATATGCTACTACTAAAATAAACTGCTTCATGCACACAGTGATGTTGTGGTGAGTGCACTACCATGGAGACGGAAACACGTTTTGGGGCTTGTGCTCCCTGTCTCGCAGAACCGATTCACCAGAAGAGAGAGCCTAAAAACAATGTGCTTTCTTAAAGACTACAGAAGGAGAGATAAACACAGTCAAATACACAGTTAGCAATTTCTATGAGTATAAATTAAAAAAAGAGATGTGATGTACAACACCAACATTGTTTATCTATACATGTAAACCGATGGACACTGAATGAAAAACTTTAAGTGGATTGGACTGCAGGAGCTGTAATCCCCTTTTTCTCTCCAATGGCTTCATTTTCCTATGGAGAAAGATGAAAGCTATGAAGCCATCCAGATTTCAAATCCAAAATTGCTGAGGAAAGAAAATGCTCTAGTTCAAGCTTTCCTTTGCCACGTAATAACATTGTAGGTAACTATTTTAATTAACTGCTACCACTTCTGTTGACTTGAATTCCTATTTTATCTTTAAAAGGAAAAGTCCAGGACTACAGAGGACCCCAAACTGGCATTTCCTTGTAAATGCAAAATATATTTAAAACACATTATATATTTAGGAGAGAAATAGCAGTTAAAGCAGAAATATGAATATAGTTCATAAGCAAATAGTACAGTACAAGTCACATAGTGGGTATAAAAGGAATATGGAGAGCCTTAACTATGAATTATATTCAACTGGTATAATGCTAGGGGCAGATTAGAATTCTTTAGTTTTCTCTTGCCATCAGTTATATAAGGGACAAATTCTTTTCCAAGCAATGTTTCCAATGTGTGTGGTATTTTGTTTACTTAGTTTTGCAAAATATCCTGGTTTGACATTACATTCCTCCCACCGTCCCTTGAAAATTAAAACATGTTCAGAGAGAAATGTAAATAGTTGACATCGGTCTGTTAATATTGTAAAGTGCTCCTTCTTTTTTCTCAACCCCGCTCGAACGCTAATACTTATATTTCATAAATATCTGACAGTTGTGCTCCCTTCTATGCTTTGTAAAATAAAAACAGCATTCTCTGATGAGACAAAGGTAAAGTTTATGAGTAAACTCTGAATTTCTTCTCGAACAGCAAACATGAAGACATCTGGAAGACAAAGAGGAATCTACCCTGAACAAATACTTATATAAGCACCCAGGGAGATATTTCTTATGCTTCCTTTGAAGAAGCAAAATCATCTCTGAGCAAATAGTTACTTGAAGGGAATAATCTGAATTACTACTGAGGAAAACGTAATGAATTCTTCCTCTTCAAGAAACTCTGAAATATTTCATTGTGCATTTCCCAGTATTTAATCTTGGGGTATAAATTACTACTACACTTTCTGCCTAGAAATATGCCTTCCACAATTCTGTCTGCTTCTAGACAGAATTGTGGAATGCATCTGAGCAACAGTCACTTCCCCAGAATGAGGTAATCAAGCATTTTGTTTGGTTTTGGCAAACCTCTATCAATTTTTTCACTCACCTGCAAGATACTATGGAGTTTTTACATGAAGTGCAAACAGTGAAGTACAACAGGATTCATTACTACTTTTTTTTGTATTTAAGCAAGTTTCATTTTTCAGAATTACGTTGAAAATAATCATATTTTGCTTGTGATAATCATGTTTTCAAACACACATTATTCTAGGGAGGTTTCAGCAAAAATTAAATGTGTGGGTAATACCACTGGAAATACATATAGTCAAGAATACATAGCTCCAAAATGAAAATAAAACCTTTAAAAAAAATAAACCCAAAACATTCCAAACACCACCACTTATTGCCTCTGTCCTGGACTATCACTCATTCCTAAGAATCCCACTGCATTTCAGTACTGACATATACTTTCAGATCTGGCCATAACTTTTTCAAGTGAGGATGCAAGGAACCGTAAGGGATGACAGGATGAAATGACCTGTCAGTTGCCAGAAAAGAACTTTAAACCATGTCATGCACGTGCTATGTTTATTATGACAAGTCAGTTAATCCTTTGGGTTTGAGGGACTTTTTTTTTTTCCTCCCACCAAGCTACACAGCTTGTATTTTAATACTACTATACTGCATAACACAGTGCCCTTTAAATAGTAAGGGATTTCCTTTCCTGAATGCAAACTAGATTGCAGAAGAGGTTAATAAGCAGAATAGAGAATTATGTATTTCATGTAGGCTATAAATTTAACAATGTGTGTTTGTTTTTCTTTTTGGCTCTTATCCAGTTACTATTCTTTGTACATAAAGCCTTGGTCCCCAGCACACCACTGAATTGTTGTAAAAAACACAGAATGTTCTGAAACCTCATAAAAAGAAAAGCAGCAACAATTAAAACACACATATTGAGCTATCTCCTGTACGACTGTTTCTCATAAAAGTCAGTTTTATTTCACTTCTAAAACAACTCAGTCGAGCACAAAATGACTGATCATTGCATTAAATGTTGTTCAGAGCATATATTTAAGCCAACTAGTCAAAGACAACCCATTCTACATTTTGATCAATATTCTATTTCATGATTAGCAAACAAGCTGTCAGTCTCACAATGTTTTCTCGCGGAAGTCAGGTTAATCTGTGTAATTTTGATGAGAACAACAAAATTCTTAAGTGTAGTATTATATTGTGTAAAACAAAGCTACAGAAAGCAACAGGGCGATTTTAACTTTGAACTGCCTGTTAGAGGAGGCAGTCCACTTTTGACTGGAAAGCAATTAAGTGCATGCATTGATCTGCAGTTAGTCAAATCACAACATGCAACATGACCATGTCTAACACGGTACAGAGCAAAGTCATGTGCGTACCTTAGTTCAACGTAAAGGTTGCTTTCACATTTTTGTACCTTTCCCATTCCTTTTCTACATGGCACATTACGAGAGAGAGATCTGACCTGAAACCCAGAAGAAGACGACATGCTCCCCCAGCACATCTCCTCAGGACAGCTGGAGAGAAAAACAGCAACGCATTCTCTAGTGATCTACACATGCTGTGCATCAAGAAACACTAAGGAACAAATATTTCCCTCTCCCTCTCTTTCTCCTTAAAAGTATCCAAACAAATTCTTATTATTCCAAGCAGTTGAGGCTTGTCAGAAATAAAACATCAGCTTTTAAAAACTTTAAACATACGAGGGAACACTGGGGAACTGAAAAGCATCATATCCTCGAAGAATGCAAATACAATATAAATCCAAAGCTTAGGAAAAAGGGGACATCATCAAGATGAGGCTGTCTATTTTAACTTCGGTACAAGTAGCTTGTCTCATTTCTAACATAGAAACACCAAAAATCAGGTTTGCTTGTTTATTTCAAGCTGTATCCACAGTTTTTAAATCTCACCTCTTCAGCTGCTGATTTGGGATTTTAGCACTGCAGAGCAGCCAAGTTTAGAGGAGCAAGAGAACAAACGCTTTCAAGAATTCCTGTTCTGCTTGACTTACTCACTTGGAGAAAATTCAAACCAATAAAAGAGAACAAAAGGGTACTTTTTTTTTTCCCAGGCTATAGTTTCTCTGTTTGACTGGTTCCTGACCACCCTATTAAGAAAACTTCCAAGCTTACCAGCAAATGCAATAAACATTAGACACAATACTACTTCAAGAACTTGTTCTACAAACTTTCTGCCTTAGAAGTTTATCGATAGTCTCCGTGTTTGGGAAAGAATTTTTATTTTCTTTTATTTCACCTTCATTGGTGGACAATTGCTAAAAAAAGGTAATTGGCCTGCAATTACTGCTTGTTACAGCTTCAACTGCTTTTATTTGTAGTTTTCTTAAATGTCAAGCTCACTCCTTAGCAGGCTACTGTCAATCCCAGCTTTCAAACCTTCGACAAAAGGCATTAACCCTTTCCTAGCACAAAACCCATAATTGTACCCTATTTCAGCCACGTCTTCAGAGGTGTCCTTGCTTTAAGGAATAAAATACAGCTGTTCCAGGCAGGTGCACTGACTGATTTGATCACATACAATATTATGCATGCAACACATTTTACAAAATCCTTCCCTAAGAGTCCTAGTAAGATTTCTCGGCAAGAGCACACTCTTCTGCTAGGCTGCTAGAATTTAGGAATAATATCAACAGTCTAGTGGCTAACCTGCAAGCAGAGGAAATTTCCATATACTACTTGATATTCACAGAGTTTTGTAGATACATTGTTAGGAATGAGGTGTTAATGGTCCTCCTCTATGGGAGTTGGAAGCAAATATGTTAACCGATCTAATTTAAATAAATGAATACTAAGTACTCAGATTAAGTTCCTCTATATAGGAAAATCACAAAAGAGAATGCCTGGTGCTACCACCTGAGACAAAGTGGTCAGATAGAAGCACGGAGCTAACAGGCGTAATTTCTACATTATTTCAAAAGTGCACCGCAGAGACAAAACTGTCGCACAGAACTGAGGATGGCTCTGCACCTCCTAAAGCAGCACAGACTCCAAGTCCCGTGCAGAATCCTTCCTGCCACTCTTCGAGGAAAGCAAAAACATTAATATATTTTTACTAATAAGTGAATCGCAGTAAGAAAATCCCCCAACTTGCTGTGACTATTTCTCAGCCAAACAACCATCACCCGACACTTGCATTCGGCTGCCGATGGGCCAAGCAGACAGCAATATCCCTATCTGATGACTGATTTGAGCCCTAAAACCCTTCTAAGACCTAGTAACCTTGTGGTTGTGACTTTCAGCAGGTCCTTTATTGGAGGAAACAAATCTCCTTGCAGCAGCTACTCATCTTAAAGACCATTCAGGAATTCTAGTTTTCAGGCTAAAAAGTGACATTTGACAAGTTACTCCTCAGCGAAGCATAACTGGCAGGGTTAGTCGGTCAGGAGTGAGCTTGTTCCCTAATTGCACAGGGGAGAAGGTTTATGCTTCTGAACGACAACCTTGCTAGTCTGTCCAAGATGATCCCTTTCTTTAGCATATAGCTCTACCCTAAAGAAAGTACCAGTAAAATAAAGTACCTGAGACACAGAAATCTTGAGACGCTGGGTAGATTAAACTGACCTACAATGACATGGTTTTGAAACCCTGAGTAATTCTTTAATACTATCAGTGAAACGTGAAAGCTAAATCCTTCCATGTAAAATGATTTCATTCATTTTTCTGATAAAAATAAATTCTTATAGCATGACAGAGTTTTGTTAAATAAGCTCTAAGGCGAGGGATAATTTGATTTTTGCAGAGGGTTTTGTTATTTTCTGGTAGATAAAATTATCGCAGGCTGTCCTCACCAAAGTTTGCAATATTTTCTCTCATTTTTCAGTGGAAACCCACCACAGATACAGTCCTTCACAGGGACACGGTATATACTGCTATTCCAGGCCAATGACATAGCTAGTATGGTGGATCGGAAGATTACAACATCAAATGGAAATGAATAGGAAGAAGGACATAACCGAGGTAACAGTAACCTGTTGTGTATTAAACCAGCAATTGAAATTAATAGGAAGATAGCATTTCTTTCTAATATTTTATCTGTTCCTGATTATCATTAGCCTGAAAGCTAGATGTTTGTCATTGCATTAAAAGCCATCATTAAATACCAGCTTGGTTTTTTTAAACCAACAATGCCATATTAAAAAAAACAAGTTTTCCAAGTTTTAAGAACAAATGTAACATTTAACTTTACAAGGACATAAAATGCTTTCAATCCTTATTTAACATCCAAATGTCTCCATTCATAATATTAATTAAACTGAATTAAAATGTCCATTTTGGATGCTAGGTCAACTGTGGCTACCTTCGAAGTTCTTCATGAAGAATAACAATCTCAGTTTTTGTCTGACTACCAGATAGACTTTCCACAACAGCTGTGTCAAGAAACAGACTTCGCAGTATATCAGTTCTTGAGTCCGACAAGCATACATTCATAGAGCAGACTTAGAATAGAATGATTTCTTAGAATAATTCAGAGATGCTGTTTCATGGGTGGCTCACAGATCTGCCAGAAGAACACTGGCAAATTTATCAGCAACGTTTTCAGACGGCCCCAACTGTCCACCACCTCCTCAACCAGGCTGGCAGCATGTGAGTCTGCACTACAGCTTCCCCAGTTCAGTCTAAGGAGCTAAGCCTCAACACCTGATCAAGGTGGGTCTGCACTGCAGTATCTGAGAATAATGTGAGAAGGCGAGCTGAAGTGAGATTATTATTCCTCCCTCCACTTCACACACGCAATACTGGCTGAGCCAGGAAGCTGGGGACAAGCAGGTGTGATCCCAGCGCTTCGCCTACTTCAGCTGCTAACACAACTAACCTTCCTGCTCTTTATGAGCCTGGTAAGTATTCGTAACCAAGTGACAAAGTGCCAAGATCCACAGGAAGAGAACTGGGGGAAAACAAAAAGAATCTATCTACAAAGCCGAAGTTATTGCCATCAGAAAGCATTAAACATTACTAAGTTTACAGGGTGATTTACAAACTGTTCTGAGAAGAGAGGATATCTGAAATCCTTCACGTTCTCCCTTTCTTACAACAAACAAATGCCTAAAGCTGAACAAATAAGAGAAAAGAAAATCTTGTGGGAATTTTTAATTAAAAGAAACATTCAATGCAAAGTGACCTTTTCTTTGAACACCATAATATAAAATAATACACACTGTAATATAAAATCTTCCTAGCAGCATATCTATTTGGATCACGCTAAGAAGCAATGCGCTCAGCACTGAATAACACAGGTGCTAAAAAAACCCAGAAAACTTGTACTCAAAGAAAGAGCCCACTCCCCCATAAATGTATTTTGCCGAAGCATCACTACTAAAATATGCCTCCAGGGAGAAATTTCTCACCCATTTCAACATGCAATTTTCTAGCAAACCTGTTGCCAAAAAGAAAGCATATACCCAAGATGTATTTATTCTCCTGTATACTCTTCCGTTGAATTAAAAGATATGCAGAAGCAATCCTCTTCATTGCTGATATGAGGTTTGCTTGTGGTTAAAAATGAATTGGTGTGTACAAGGTTGACGAAGGGTTATTAGATGAAGTGTTACGTGACACCACACAGACGTACAGTAGCAAGGACAAGAGCTATACTGCAAAGGCTTTTTAAAAAGGAGAAAAACTCTCCCATTTTTCTGGCTTTAATAAGCTTATGTTGCAGCTAAACTGCACAGATCAGGAGAGTTCCTCGTGTTATCAAAAAAATGGCAATACAGAGCAAACAGGGATTCTGTTAAGAAGTTAAGGTGAACACCTGCCACCTACAGTCCTTAGCTAAACAAATGCATGGTAAGAGAAAATAGAGAGAGTCATCTGCGCCCTCCTATCCATATAATCATGCAAAGCCATTTTGTATCCTTCTTTATCCACCTGCGGTACAACAGAGCTATCTTAGACTTGAACTGCATAGTCCTTGGCTAAAGCCTCTGATGCTGATGTAGCAACAGATGATCATCTGCTTTCATTCCTATATTGTATAAAGATGTCGTATCATTCTTAACTCACATAGAGGAAGGAAAGAGAAAATAACACTTGCTCTCTGTGCACTTTGTGGTGACCCCACCGCATACCACCATTTTGCACAAAGTGTAACAACTGTGTATGCTAAGAAACTAAATCACAAACTGAAACAAAGACACATTTTTATAATAAGCAACGTTTGATTTTCCTAATTACATACTTGGTTAATTTGGTCTTTGTGTTACATATAAGGTTTCAAATGTCCTTGAATGATGATCAGAGACATAGCTTTTAAAGAGAAAAAATATCTGGATATTTCCATCCAGTATCAGAAAGGAAGGGACACAAAATAAAAACTTCCATTGTGGTTTTTAGAAAAGTTTATTCTAAATGTACCAAGGCCACCTAAATGTCACATCTGTCACAAACTGTTCAGGGTTTATAATACTCCTAAATTTCACAAGTAAGCTGGATTACAAAAGCAGTAACCCCTTTTTAACTTTTTACTTCATGTAATAAGAGTATTTTCTGCAATCTACTTTTGACTGAATTCAAAGTTTTCTGTTTTAAGAGCCTTACGTAGCCGAGCCATGTATTATCAGCATTCTTCTGACCCTTATTGCCCTTTGATTCTCAAGAACATTCACGAGAAATTCACAAATAATTTTATGACATTTAGCACGTCATCTCAGCACTGAAGTGAAAGTTTTTTTAAAAGAGTAGTTGAAAAAAAAATGGTAATGGAAGTGTTATCATAAAAGAAAGAAAAAGGATTGCAATATCCAAGAGTATACAAACAATTCAGTCCCAACAACCTAAAACATTCAGCTTTAAGATACCAGGTTTGATGTTAAAGGAAATTGGACGAAAATATTTAGATGAAATGGATGAAGAAATTCTAAGAAATAAAACATTTCTGGTGAAACTGGGGTTGGAAGGAGGAAGACAGTATACTTTGTATGCTAAGAAATAAGCTACTTTTTGTGAGGGACTATCCCCGTGGAGCTTGTGAAGTTACCCAGTTGCAAAACCAAAGAAAGCAGCCGTCTGCAAAACCTGCTTCTCTTGTACTCACCTCCCTAGAGGCAGGTAGGTCTGGCTCTTCAGCCTGTGTTGACACCCCCTGCACCCCTAATGCTACCTCTCTTTTTCCAGACCTTTGCCTCACCTGGCTGACAAGGAAAAAAGATAGATAAACAGCAGATAATTCTTAGTTTATGAGTGTGATGCAATGCTGCAGCAGAGATAGATGGAGATCCGCTCTAAAATACTGGGTTTCCTCGGTTATGGAGGTACAAATGGGCCACCTGATTCTCCCTTTCGTTAGCATCCCTTTAAATAATGCTGTCCCATGCTCTCTGCTTCAACACAGGACTAAAAATCTTCTCAAAATGGCTGAGACAGAGAGAATGGTTCCTGCCTTCTCTTTCATGTTGATCTTGTATTAGTTCCTTATTCATTTATTCCCCATTCATTTAATCTGAAATAAAAGCAATTCTGAGAGGAAAAGTGTTTGCTCAGAGTAAACCTTGTATCAGAAACTTGGGCTGTTCAAGGGCTGAAAAGAAACGACGGCTCATAGGAAGTGAAAACAATAATAATTCATTTAATATGTGCTCCAGATCCTCTGCACAGTACATTAATATGAGCCTTTTAAAATTCAAGCAATAATTTTGTATGTCTTTTCCTTTCTAGCCTGTGTGAATCATCACCCTCTCTTGGACTAAGAAAAGAAGGCAATATTAGCCGCACTTTATGGATGAAGTACAGAAGATTAAGTGTCATGCCACAAATCAAACAGAAGTCTTCAGAAGAGCTTCCGAACCAAAGGCTGGTACTTTAACCATATGATAATTTTCCTCTGCCAGGTATTTAAATTTTACCCCAGTAGTTCAGGAGTTCCCATTAGCACAGAATTCATTTCAGCACCTGCCACCAATGAAAGTGAAAGAGATTAGAGTTCATGAAGAGGATCCCATTCGTCTCCTCATTATCATATTTTCCCCTTACTGAAGATGGGACATGGCAACGGAGCGCTGCCGAAGGAGCTGAGAGTGTGAGTGGAAGGGAAAGAGCAAGCAACACACTGCAGACGGCCACAGCAATTTTCAGAAAACAGTAGGGGAAGTCTGTAGTTTTGCTTGGCTCTGCCTGATGTAGACATTAGTCTGGACCTTGGAGATAAAAAATATGAAAGACTTGAGGGTGAAGACATCACAGGACAGGCTTCTGGAAAATTGCCATTCCATCCTGGCAGACATTCGTTCAGTTTTAAACCAAGGTAACAGAAGAAATTAATCTGTATTTCTAATATTTTTGTAAATAATACTTTGTTACTATTCACATGCATATGCATATTTTACAACTGATTTGCAGCTACTGACTTTGATTGCCATGTTTGCATTGACACTACACATCTTTTAAGCTTGCACACTTGCCCTCTCCCTAACACTTAAGGGGACAAGGGCTTCAGGGGGCATGGGCTGATTTTACCCAGATAACAAGCTCTCACATATCAGAAAGTAGCAGCATAAAATGTAGTATTTGAGAGGAATCATGATAAAGCTACACAGGGGAACCGCAGGTCCCAGAATACCTTGCTTCAAGTTGCTCAGGGGCTTGTCTCTGTAGAGGTGTAATAATATGACAGCACTGAGGATTATGTAGCCTGTTTGCAACGCTTCCGTCATACAACAGGAATGGCTGTCAAGGTGTGAAATGTGACTCCTAACGTATCAACTCTCTGTGCATACACCCTGGAATTAATTGAAAACCAAGTTAATATATTTTCTTTAAATCTTACTCTGTTATTAGTATGATAGTGTTACGTACTACTCAAATAATGCTAAGCATGTTACACGTGGATGGAGGAGATGTTGCTTCTGCATTTTCCAAAGCTAAATACAGGAAGCAGGGATGTACACTGCACATGTATGGGTATACACCGATGTATTTATGCTCCTTTCTACACACAGTACAGAACTTCTAGAACCACATAGTTGGTATTTTCCCTTCTTCCAAGTCCTGTTCCTGATTTTAACCTGTGGCTATTGACGGTATCTGCCCAGTAAACCCTACTGAAAATCAAAATAGCTTCTTGAGTCGGTACAAGTAAGATTGATACTATACGAATAGATAAGCCTGTCTTTCTGCCAGAAAGGAATGTTCATTCCATTAAGTCCAGTTTTTGTCGATTTACACTGATTATCAACATGGTTCTAATGAGAATCTTGGAATGCCTGGGAGTCCACAAAGAACAAAATCTTCAGAACCTTAGTTTGGAAACATCTTTGTCTGTCCTGGGTTTCTGCTCCTTAAGTATGAAGTCCAAGTCTTGGCATTCGGAAGACCCCTGTATTCTGACCTTTTGCTGGCCAGTCCAGCAGGAAGATGCTCCTATGTGGAAGATGTGACAAATGAAATTTAATGTCCTAAACCGGAAGATGACCTAGTCTCAAATAAATGTTGCAGAGATCCCGATTAGTAAAAATGACCTTTGGGGCAGCTAAAAACTGTATTTCCTGTCTCCTGTGAGCCTGGATATTTCATCTTTATATTAGAGGAATGAGGATGAGGACACTGAACCCCAAGGATTTTGGAAACGGAAAGCCTATATAAACACGCAACTCTACTGAATTTCAAAACTCCTACTGACTTCACTGGGGCAAAATTTTCATATTTCATCTCAGAATATTCAATGAATGCATGTGATACCTCATCCTAGCTTATCCCAACAAGGGATTTCCTGAACAGGACCCAGCTGCGCCCGAAGCATGCTAGTGACAGCTAGCTGCTTAGTGTAGGAAGCACGTGATCTATTGCAATCAATGAATGAGCTATAGATCAATATGACAGGAAGTTTCAGTGAAATAAAACCAAAACTGAATAATGACTGCTTTCTGGAAAGCCTATTTCAACTTTAAGTCTCAGTAGCCCATCTCTGCTGAATCTGCAATATAGAGTACAAAGTTAAGCAATGAGAAGGTAAAAATAAAGAATAAACCACTGGTAGCAAGACCAAAAGCAAGACAAAAGATTCTACAACTTATGCTCAGGAACAAGTAGTAATGCAATAAGTAAAGTAAATGCAGAAAATGTATGTTTTTATTTCACAGCTTAGTTTTAGTATTTGAAAATGCATATATAATTCTCACCTGATTTAAACTTTATGACAGAAAATTAATGTCCTGATTACATAGGTGGTAATCCCACTGATCACTTCCATGATGAAGAAATAACATCAGTGTACATAAACACTCAGCCAAGGGAGTTTTTGTATTCTAAGCAAAAAACTTTTAAGAGCCGATTTATAGACTTTATATAAAAAGGCCATCAAAATAATACTTAGAACTTCAAAATCACAGTGGTATAAGCTATGCATTTAAAGTCTAGGGTTTGGAAAAGTATTATGTTGTCTTCATAACCTATATGACTGTACTGCAATCCTTTGCATATCATGCATTATCAAAGTAAGCTTTTAATACTTAAGAGCAGTGTAGCAAGTGGCACGCAAAGTAAAATTTTATTCTTTTCTAGTATTCAGGCTTGAAACTTTCAGGTATTTTGATTTATTGTTGTTATTTTTATTGCAAGATTTTAAGGTCATAAAAGACTATTATCTCATCTGATCTAGCTTCCTGTCTATCACCAGTCATTAGCTCTCACATCTCAGCCAGATCTCTCTATGCAGAGCTCTAAGAGGGAGCATTACAGTTCTCATGAAAATGTCAGTGACTGAGCTGCCAGATACGCCAGAAGCTCCTACAGTGGAGGACGCCTGATCAAGTGATGTGCCTGCAGATGAACTCACAAATGCCAAATATGCCTTGCCATTACAGGAAGGGGCTAAAGTTTAAATTTGCTATTAATCTGGAAAAATGCTTCACCGGCTTTCCCTTTCTTTATTTTATTTTTGTGTGTGTGCACAAACATTCCAAATACAAATAAGATTTATATGCAAAGCTACACGAGTTGTCTGTTTAATGAGCACATTCATGTTTTAACAGACAGACACACACGCGCGTGCACACACACACACGCCCGCACGTTCCCCCCATCCATTAAAATTTAACGTAATATCTCAGGAATCTAGCAGAATAGTACAAACCCCTTATTTTGATTACACCATTCTGATAATACAAGTAAGTGAAATTCCTGTTGGCAACAAGGGAGCCAGGAAAAAGCCAAGTAGAAACCTCAACTCTACTTCTAGTGAAGTCATGAGGTTATAGCATGGCAGGAGACTGAAGGCTCCAGCTCACGCTCACGAAGCGAACAGCTGTGGCAATGTAAAGCTGTACTTCCCCCAGCTGTTCATTGTCACTTGGCCAGATGCTACCGTCCCTGTAGCGGAAAATGAAACATGTGATATCACCTTCTCTCTTTCAGCACTCTCTGGTATTTCAGCACAAAGTTACTCTTACTGTCAACTTGTATCAACTATGGCTGAAACACAGCCCCCAATTTTCCACGTTAACTCACATTACCAGAACTAGATTTGCCGTAGCTCCACTGTCAGATCACAGAATCCAGTTGCATTTACAGTAGCAGAGTCTTTTCTGTTCAAAGTTCAGCCACACACAGGTAACGGGGTAGCAATTTTCCACCTGTAAGAGAGCTGACTGCTAACGGTACTACAACCAGAGCTCACAAATGTAATTTTGGTAGTTTCCTCTGAAAATCCTGTTCCGTCTGGCTGTACTTAAACTGGTGCACATTACATGTTTTCCCTGCATAAAGACAGCTCTCACTGCTGAGTTAATCTGTTTCAATCCATTTTTATGTCTATAAAAGTGAGGTTTAAGTGAGGTGAGCAGACAACTGAAGCCTTCCTGTAGCATAATAGCACTTTGCCACTTGTTACGACCTCTGAGGGTTCTTCAGGCTCTGAATTAGAACAGTAAAATCTCTCTCTGCTTCAACTAATGAAAGGGCCCATGTAAAGATAAGACGAGACTGGTGTTATGTGAACTTTTACAGAAGCTAGTTGTTTTAATATCAGTCTCCATGGACAGCAGGCAGTAGATATTCCAAGATCAAAGAGTTCTTTTTAATCTAGCAATTAATCATCATCTCACCATATTCACAAATAACAAGCATAGTTAAAATCTTAATGCCAAGGTATTACAATATAGGCCTGCATATATCCTCTACTGCTCTCGCAACACAATCTCAGTCTTTGAAATTGACAAAGACTTAGTGATACTGATACTGGTATACTGTGATACATCCCCCAGCCTACTTAATGAGGATTTCTGGTCCATGATATTCTACCTTTTTCTTGACTGTTCAGTACTTAACAGTAGCAGGAAAATCAGAATATTATCATGCTACTAGCTGGAAGAAGGCAAGTAGATCTTACTGGCTATTTATTTCACTGTTTGTGGCAGTGCCTCCTCTTAAGGAGTTTGTTACAACCTCAGTAAAAGTTTAGATGACCTCTAAAAGGATTCAACAGAGAACTAAATGCCAAAGTGAAGCATTAGGGTACAACATGTCGAGAACCATCCACAGTTGAGAAGAAACTTTAGTCTTTTACTCCTGCCTGTGTGCGGTAACAAAGTACTGCCGATTTGGAGTATGTTACAGAACAAGCTGCAGGACAGATAAGTATCTGGACTTAATACATGAGCACACAGAGGAATGCTGGTAGAAGGGGCCTTGGTGAAAGTAACACCATGAAGTGCAACAAGACATTTAGGAACAAAGAATTTACATGTTTGTGTATCAAAAGTTATGACAACCAAACTGTATTCAAAGTGCAGTTTAGTAGATGGGACTGAGGCAATCAGTAATGGCTTCTGTTCCAAGAGAATACACTTCAATTTATTCCTACTTAGAAAGGGCACCATGCCATAAGTGTTTGGGCCTTAGCTTGCATTTACCAGCTTGCTTTACCAAACATTAATGAAGATTCTCCTCCCTCAGAAGGCATGAAGCTTTTCGTGGATAAGATGCTACATGAGAATAATAAACATTATATATTATCTAAACAATCACAGCTGGAGCTGTTACAAATTCAGCGTAAAAATAACTGCTTTTAGTTATAAATAGTCAAGACGTCTTCATCTACAGTGTTCAGCAAATACATATACATACCAACATGCAGAGCGTACTCATCGGTGAATGGCACTGCACACAAGGCACCGATAGGATCGCTGAGAGTGGAGAAAGAAAGAAAAGTACTACCTGTTCCAGGCATATTAGAAGATGAAACCAGAAGAGGACTGCAAGAAATATATTGCTATATACACCCACAGGCAATTGTTCCAGTATATCACTTCAACACAGAAAATGTCAGCAACATCTGAAGTTTTCCAGATCACCCCAGAAAATTGCTTAAAAGATATCCTGGCATACTGTAACGAAGAACAACAATATCTTCTTTGCTGGCAGAAGTGGTGCTGATTATTTGTTCTCTAGTTTTGAGCGGAAATATTAGAATCACTTTTTTCACTTGTTCTTAATTTTTGCTGTTGTTGTATTTTTTAATATACAAATAAAGAAATAATAAGAAAATTTCCAGTCACTTAGCATGATTTTTTAATTCTTTTTGCTACACACAATCTTGCCCAATGCATTTCACTGAGAAGGACTTGAAGATTCCGAGGCAAGGGGTTCTCAAGTAAGACAAAGGACATAACTTTCTGAGAGAAGAACTGGGCTATATCATAGGTAAAGCTGAGATTGCCACCACAGCAAACAAGCTTGTAGTAACCGATCACTTTCTAGTTCCTCAATAATTCTCTAAATATGCCCATAATTCTATTAGGTTATACTTGTAGGATTTACTGTAGTATTTTAAACTTTTTAAGAGTACCATCAGCAACAAGATTTTCAGGACCTGTAAGAGTTATTTAACTTTTTGTAGCCTTTCAGTCACTTTTATCCCATCCGCTATCCATGCAACTGTGCTGTTGGGCACACCTATAAAAACACTACACTCCTGGGAACGGCTGCCACAGAAACGGTTCCACACACATAGACCCAGTGGCTACACATACAGTATTAAATTTAACAGCACAACGGAATAAACAATTACTGGGACTGAAATTCAATTGCCTATACTATGAAATTGCTAAAATAGTTCTGGTAGAGTTATAAATAAATCGTGTATCAGAATTTAGCTCAGACTATGGACTATTCCCTGTAGATATTCTGACTTTTTTGAATCTGTTCTAGAAGCTCAGTGAACTTGATAGTATGAACACAGCCTGTTCCACGCCTCTGATTTATTAGTATAGCTCCAGCCTATCAGTCTATAAATTAGGGTAGCAGGGGTGGGGTAATCAATCATAGCAAATGAACATTCAGAATGCATGTATACATTTGACTCTACTATGCACAGGCTTGCTGAACAGGACACGGTATATTCAAAGGTAGCAATGGTCAATTCTCTCAGTGTGAAGAGCTGTTCTACAGTTGCACAAACAAGCAGCGAAGTCGATTTAACAGAACAGGTAAACATGAGGCTATCACAGAGGAACATGATTTTGCAACAGCAAGAGAGCTGGAAAAACTGTACACAGCCTTGAATGCACTGAAATGGTTGGCATGGAGAGGTCTGGTTAACACAAACTATTAATAAAATGCAGTCATATGTCATCCTCCATTACTTTCTGCTTTTTAAGGGAAAAAAATCTTCCAGCTTTGGAATAAAGTGGTAATTTCCTGACTGGAAGTTTTCAGAATGCAAAGCTCACTCTTGCTGAGCCAAGTAGTCTCTTTACAAAAAGAATCCCACTTTGACACTCTGCAGTACCTCTGCAGCATATTCTTCTAATCAACCTTTCATTGAAGTACACACATCTATTCTCAACCCCACATACAGAGAAATAAGCACTGTGTACCTTTTGGCTCAGATTGCTTTTTCTTCCCACCTTCACCATTGTTTGCCAGGGTCAAACATATTTGGGTGAGGAAGAAGCCCTCACAACCAGGAATGGAATAAGAGGTCAATAAGAAGCATTATTCCCATACATACAGCATCTCTCATACTCCAGAAAAAAAGAAGAAAAAAACCCAACAAAAAACAAACAGAAACAAGCTAACCATCATATTTTTAGTTCAAAATGTATGTGAGGTACGGCCATATGCTTGGAAACCTTTTGAAAAACTTAATTAAAACCATCATATAAAAATATACTTGACAACTAAACCAGCATTAAAATAGTTTCTAGGAGATAAATAATTTACAGATTTTCACAGTTAACAATCTGCTTTCTGGAAATAAACTTCACAGTTTACTATAAAATGATCAAAGAGGGATTAGGTAGCTATTCAATTTACTGGAAAAATGTTACACCATATCAATGAGATTGAGAAAATGACTAAGGAGCTGAATATGTTAGAAAAGATGTAATGAATCTAAACAGTGATAGAAATTCACTGGGTACGGAGTCATTAATGTTAATTTTATGAATATTAAAATCACCAAGGGGAACACATTTGCTGGCACTAAAGCTGATAATGGCTAAATAGTCCAAAAGATTTCAATTCTAAAAAGTTTAACAGATACATTTTCAACTCTGAATTTGGAGATTCTTTGCAACGTATGATATAGAAAGCATAAAATATACAAGTTTCTTTCACCTTCTACAGACTTGTCTACAAGCTAGAAATAACTTCCATGGCCACCCAGTGCCCTTTGCAATTAAGTAATACTATGACAAGAGAATAAAATATAGACTAATGTCTTTCAACTGGATGGGCAACGGCGATCCCATAGCTTGGTGCCCACTGAAAGCAAAGGGCATTCCAAAATCTGCAGTGGAAAATTCATCTGTCAGTGGGAGTGTCTTTGGCATTTTAGGATTTTTCTGTAATCCTGTGCCTGTTGCCAGTATTACTCCCTATTCCTTGGGCAGAGGACATGGTAGGATCATTTTATGAGGTACCAGTCTTCAGCTTCACACAGAACATCCGAAATGTTGTGTACAGCACACAAATTAAAAAAAAAAAAAAAAAGAAAAAAAAGCTTTGAATAAAAGAAAGCCTTTGCAGTGGAAGTGAGGTTACACAGATAATGTTCAGTTTTACATGATTGTAGTTTACTACGAAAAATTCTGCCTGGTCTCTAACATTGCCTCAGGACACTGTCTTACTACTAACTTTATTTGATCCCTCCTGGCCATTCCAGGAAGAAGTGAAACAGCAAAAGAGTAAGTGTGAATTTGCTACATATACAGAAACACAAAATGGGATTTGAGATAACACACCTAACTCCAGCCTGAAACAGCAGAGTGAAGTTCACATATGAAAGAATTAAGAATTTATTTCCTTTTTATTCCAGAAAACTTATTCTCTGAAGCATCAAACAATAATTAGCAAATAGGAATCCTCTCTCTCTTCGGCCTAGTTTATTGTTCTCCATTTTCTGCAACTTAAAACATAATAACAGCAGGAGATTTTGTGTGCACACAGTTTGTAACAGGTCTTTTACATCTTAGGTTTCAAAACTACTTTGGAAGCTCTTTTTAATATGAGTCAGCTTTTCGTTTTTTGAATGTGGATCTCAACAATAATTTATCAGAGTTACAATGTCACATTTGGAAAAGTATGTTTTTATCTCCAATTGTCTCTAGTTTCTTTAGGAAGAATGGGATTTCTAGGTGATCACCAAAATCTTCCTTGTCATGGTAAGGGAAATTTGCTTCTTGATTATGAAAGTAGAAAGGAAGCTATGTCAAATTATTAATACATATTCAAGGTATACTTGGCAACCCACCTTACACTGAGAAAATGATTACTTTGGAATCTCAGAGGTCATAAAAAACAAATTTCCAACTCTAAGCTGCAAGCTGAAAATGAAATAAGCACAACCTAAAAATACAGAGCCAGAAAATATTACATATGCACACCAATACATATTTAAGAATGTGTGAACTGTGAATCTTTTCTGCCTAACTTTGGAATGATGACTAGGAAACAATATGATTAGTCCCAGCAACAGCAAATTTATACCTACTAATGAAAACGGACATTCCAAAAAATGCCAGCCGCCTCTCCTGTTATTTCATGCTGGACACTACAGTGACATTTCCAGGCAACTGACTTATTTCATTTTCTGTTGCAACAGCTGCCATCATCTGTGATCTACAGGACTGAAGAATCTGACGTCTCATCACAAGTCAAAACTTTTTAATACGGTTTGGAAATGAATGGTTATGGACCAGTTCCCTAATATTTGCCTCACATTCCGATATACGAATCTGATTCTCTGGAGAAATATATTTACAGATTCCATATCCATTTCTCCCCATCAGCTCTAATCACTCTTTTTCTCTCTTCCCAAAGAATTCTGTGGTATCCCCATTAGCAAGCAAGCAAGAAAATTATTGCGATTATTACTTTCTAAATTGAGATAAATGGAAATTGTTTTCGAAGTTCTATTTCTTGCCTTTTTTAAAGTTATCATCACTTAGAAATAGCAAGAAATGTACTGAAATTGAAAAGAACACCCACTGAAGTGTACTGTGACACTCTAAAAGTTTCTTGTTAAAACTTAAATATTCTAAATTTATGCCACTAAAGTGTCTGCCTGCTTTCATTTTCCCACATCTTCTACTTGAAGACAAATGTGGGAACAGAATAATTAGTTTCTATTGTAATGAACTGTAAAATTTATAGTAGATTATTAAATTGAGAAGCATAGAACAATATTATCATTAAGGATTTATAGGTTATAAAATTCAAATTATATATATTTCATAAATTCTCTCTGATCTTCATTGCTATTACAATTTTCCCAGATATCCTTCCTGTTTCTTATTTCCATCTGGCACACAGTCACAGTTTAAGAGAATCTTTAAAAAGTTGCAGACTTAATAAAACTGATGACTTTTTCACATAGTTCACCAGTAACAGGTATGTTCTTTTTGGTTAATCAGCATGTTTTCCTGTGGTGTCCTCAGAACTGCACCTCAGAAATAACCACCTGTCCTGGCTGCAGTCTGTGTTTAAAACACCCTACTTAGAATATGTTATTTACAGTAATCGAAACAACAATAACCTTTCAGCAGAATACAACATATTATTTTATCCTAGAGAGAACTAAGCACGTCTTTTAGAGCACTGTTAGTTCCTGCTCTCTCTCCTGGACCAGCTTGCTGACAGGTATATTTTAGAAGTGGGATTTAGCTTAGTCCCCATTTCAACCCTAACCCTTCCCCGCTTTTTGTCCTCCTGCAACATAAACAGCATAACAGTTCCTTCCCAAAAGCTTTGTAGCTGGCAAAACTGACACTTTGCTGAGAGCAGGCAGCAAGTATCGTTATCTAGTGATCTTCCAAATTGCCATTTTTCTTTTTCAACTCTCTCTCCTATATATCTTCTTGATAGAAAACTACCATATGAAGTGCTTCTGAAGTAAAAAAATTCACTTCAGAGGTTTTGGAGATTTTTTCCCTATTTTTTCTTAAATTCATGGCTCTAAAAAACACTGACAGTTTTGATGGAAGAGGTTGCTGCCAGCAAGAAAACAGATGCAAAATTGAGGAAAATGTGTGAAATGTTGAGAAGAGTAAATCAGCACTTCAGTGTCAGAGTCACTATTTCATTATTCAGATGCAGTAGGCTGAGCAAAAAAGATGAAACATGTCAAAAGTAAGAACAAGGTTAGTATTGAAGTTCACTGAGAAACCTCAGCATCCAAGGCTTCTGCTTTGTAATATTTATAATTACTCTCCAAAATCCTTGTGCTTCTCTGACTCATATCATTTTTGATCAACATAAATAAGCATATTACTGCAGTATTTGTCTCACTTCACTGTAATTTCACCAAACTCAATTGAATTTCACCACTGTAAAGCTAAAGCTATACTGTAATGAATCAAACCCAGCACAATTGCTTACTTAAATGTACAGGAAAGATAATACTGAGAGAATGTAATATGCTTGGGAAAGTTGGAGAAAATGAAATTCTTTTTAGAAAAACATCAAAAATGTCTTAACTGCAGCAGGACTGGATTTACTGCCGATAAATTAGACCCCATAGGGATGAATGTGGATACAGATGTCCCATTATCAGTTTTGGAGGAGAAGACACGTATTCCTATATTTACTCCTGTTTATCTTTTTAAATTAACAACATTATCATTAGTTTTGCCTCTTGACAAAAATAATCTGCGTAAGACCAAATAATGGCTAACCTGAGGACCAAACTGCTAACAACAATACTATTACTCCACAAATCGAAGCCAAACCCTAATTCCATGATACATCATCACTGCCTGAACACAACACCACCCCAGTCCCGCTGCATCAGAGCTAAGGGTCATTTTAATCTAATTCATTTTCATCCAATATTCTTCACTTTACTGTTTCCAGCAAGTAATTCTTCAGAGGGGAAAAAGAGTAAACTACAATCTACCTGATCAACTACATGGCCAGTTCATACCCTGCAGTGTTACCTTAGTTCTTTGCTGTCTTATTTTGTGCAACTGAGTCCTAAAGATAGATAAACCCTCATCACTGTAACCCCCTGAAGAAGGAGGTTCATTTTGTTTTGTGAGGGTGGTAACAGAGTTACTTTAAAATACTTTCAAGTTCACCTCCATTTTTCTAAGCCTTTACACTGGAATGCAAACACTGATTATTTTTAAAAATCACAAAACATTTAATTTTAATATTTTGAAATTAATTCCTTACTACATCTTACGCAAATCATCTTTTCATGTCCAAACTTCACTATCATTTTTTAAAAACCCTAATAATAAAACTATTTTAAAAGCAAAATTGATTTGGTAACAAAACTTCAAGGTTTTTTTTTAACTTGTTAGAAAATGGAAAAAACAATAATTAGTTATTTACCTATTCAGCAGCCTTTCTTATACATTGCAGACTACTTGCAGAAAGACCTTAATCAACTGAGTCTGTCCCACATTTTCAGGAAAAGCCTCAGATTCAGCAATTTGCATTTACAGACCTGCTTGGGATTCTCAGAAATATTCATCGGTATCCAACCTCAGATAAGAAGCAGACACTTAAAAGGGCAATATTGTCTCTGCTTTGCTATTTCAGTTTTGTATGATCAGAGGAACAACAGGATTATGAAGAGCTAGCCCAGAGATGATCTTGCTACTTACTAAACATAATAGCCATCAATGACTGATTTCTACCCACACATTTTTCTTAAATAAGGCTTCTCATTAGTGTCAAGCACCATCATATGCACTTTTTATAACATTTTTATATGTTTTGCTTCTTATCCAACCAACACATTGAAGGAGAAAGCTTGTAGCACTGTTTTTGAATGACGTCTTCACTAGGCTGTAGTGGCGAGTCTTCACTAATCAATAAATTTCATCTATAAAACTAAATGCATTTCCAAGTATCTGTCACACAAAGACTTGAAACAGCAACTAAAATGCACATTCCGAAAGTCCTCTTAACTACTTTGCTTTCCCAAATAAGCCTTGGTTATCCTGCAAGATTTTCAGCCTGATAGTAATCTCAGTCTCACAGGGGAAAACATGGCTTATTTCTCCTGAATTACTATTTTATAGATTATATTGCACATTACAACTCTCCAGTCCTCACTCTAGACGAAAGTACATTTATCATTTCCAAGAACAATAGTTTTTATTCAGATTGTGCAGGGAAGAACCAGAGCCATCCTAAACTAAGCAAATGACTAGTGCACAGAGGAAATGAAGATGAAGGCAGGCTTACAAGGAATATAAAAAAGACATTTTTAAAACTTCTTTTCTTTCCCCTTGATCAATTTCTTTTCTCAAGGTGCTTTTTACAATGAGGCAGGGCAGTGTATTTGGCCCTGTCAAACCAACATTCCCTCAACATCATTTGAAGAAATAACGATTTTCTACAGGAGAAAATCCTGCAGAAAGGATTCGACAGATAGCCCGGCAGCTATATTTTTCAAATGGGACAGGCAGTTCTGCAGTTTCATACCAATTTTGGGAAAGCATTTTTATACCATGAAAACCAGAGATACTACGCTTCAGATTAAAATTCGACCTCTTGTCCCAGGCAGATGAAAGTAGCAAGGCTTTGGAAAGAAAACCAAAAAGCAACAAAAACTAGTAATGAGCAAAATCCAGGCTGGAAGGTTTTAACAGAAATTATAACAACCAAAAAGATGTTAGAAAACCTTCATGCACCAAATACCTCCTTTTTTATTCAAAGCCTCTCTGCTGCCTAGGAGTCCCAGATGATGCCCCTTATTTCACCTAAAGCCCTTGCTAGCACAGTTGAAGGAGGCAAGTTGCTTTAACAGCAGTACCTGCCTCCTCAGAGCTCCCTACGAGGGAAGAAAACACCTCCCTTCCAAAGAAAACACCTCCCTTCCTCCTAACCCTCTGTGAAGCTCCCCTCCTGGCATCTTTTCTTCCAAGGCATCATCATAAGAGAAGGCAGGCTACCACCTCGCAATCCCTCCTCGGCAGCTCTCGGAGGGCAGGGGTGAATTTCCTCAGGATGGAATTCAAGGGGGTCAGTTTACTTTGTCAGCGCTACTAACAAAGGCAGTCGTTCAACAGCTTTAAACAATAATATTCCCTTCTACTACAATCAAAAACACAAATGAATTGAACAGAATTCCTCACTCAAGCAAGGCAGATTGTCAAGGCTACGTTCTATATTACCCCTTCTACGCCCAGCAAAGCCCTCATATCAGCCCTGGCAACGTGCACAGCTGTGTGTGAAACACACACCTTGTCCCCAGAGGTGAGGAGAAGCCGCCGTGCTGTGCGCCAGCCAAGGCCGGGACAACTTTTCTGCGCTGCCCACAGTGCTACCGTTCCCTGCCTGCAGGCAGAGCTCAGCCCAGCTCCCAGGCCAAAGGAGATGGAGGGAAAGGAGGGCACATAACAGGCACTGCTTTGCAGAAGTAGGGCGCTCCACTGCTCTCTCCTGTATGCTTGTCCTCCTCACCCCGACTCACAACACTGTATTTCCCACCAAACACAGCAGACTTCCCTAAAGTCAAACTGTAACTATACGTTGCCACTCGTAAGGACTGGCTTTGGGGCTAATTCTGTGTAACGTGTGCATACAAAATTACTTCTAGCAGATTGCTTTGCAGTAGATAATAAACAACATGATCTCAAAGTTTTTATTTATTTATGTCAAATTTAAGATATCTTAAAATATGCAAAGCTTCAGGGGTTAATAGCAGTGGCATAAACCATTACCAGCACATGTACCTGCAGAAAACATGAAAGGGTTAAGGAACATTTTTTTCCCTTGGCCAAGCAGTTCTGAAAGCTGTTCTAGAGGTGGTGTAAATCTATGTTTGCATAAAAATGTTGACAAATCTGTCTTACATTTTAGCTTATTCTTGGGGTGATTTTTCTTTAATATATGACCAGACTAAACATTGTGTGGAAAGCTGTAGTGTGTTTTGATTGTCTATAGATGCTGCAAATAATTTAAAAATCACCCTCATGATGTTTGGTGCTGTAGGCAAAACATTCATTTTCTTCTGTTTAAAAGTAATGATTTTTTATTTCTTTTTTACAACAATTTAGAAAAATACTAAAAAGAATGCTTCTAGTATAATCTTTTATGAAACAGACAATGCCACACAATTCACTCCAGATCTCATTCTTTTAAAATGAAGCTATGCCAGAGAGTTGGCCACCATGGATTGCAAGTTCTAATAAACGTTAAAAAAACCTATTGAGATTTTGACTATTACAAAAGTCTTCATTGTGCAAAATTCCCTACACAGAAATATGTAAAGGATTCCAATTTACACTATGCTGTCTTAATACTTAATTAATATTTTTGCTCTAATTAACAGTTACTGAGTACCCTATTTATGAGTCTTTTCTTTCATCTGCTATCCCCTTTCCCTCCCTGTGTTTGCAGTATCAAACACAGATTTGGAGTATTAGCTTTCTGAACACTTTGATAAAATAATATTGCAGGCTACGTTTTGCCCAACATAACCCCCCAAAATTCAGTTTCCTAGTGAAACTACCCATCTGTATTTTCCACGTAATAAAGAGCTGCTATGCTCTGAAGCTCTAAAGGATTAGCAACCCAAAGAAGGCTAAAAGAGCAGCTTAGCTGTGCAAGGTGAATATACAGAACCCTGTTAAGGGACATCCCACTGTATCTCCAAGAGTCGTTTGTGTTCTTGGACACAATAAAATGAAATTATTTTTGGAAACATTGCTTTAAACACATTCCTGTCCTTATTAAAACAAACATGTATTCATAGTATTGGGAACACTGCAACTGAAAGTCATGGTCTGATTGTTCCAGAGGTATAAAATCAGTAAACCCATTGAACAGGTAGGAACTAGTTAGTACTAAAGTAAAAGCCTGATGGCGAATGTAACAATGTAAATCTGTGGTAATGACAGTGATTTGTATGGCTTGTATTTGTTCTTATTATTTCCAGTTTAAAAATAGATTCTGGTTTCATTGGCATCTGTTTATATCTGTTTACATTTTTTTTTATTGACAATCGATAACTAAAGTTTTGGAATCATCTATAGGGTGGGGGAAATATTGGTTATACAGTGGAATGGAATTAAACAGTTTGGACTTTGAGTTCTGCTCCAGATCCAGCATTTCTCCACAGCCTGTGCCCTGGTGCTCATGCTCAGGGTTTGTGAGGTCAGATTCCTTCACTGGGGCCAGACTGTTTTCTAGAGCAAGGGAATAGCAGTTTGGTCGAAGACAAGTAGTTCCCAGTGACCCTCACCAGAACAGAATGAGCACATTAAAGGAAAGACAGTCCAAGTAAATAAATTCAGCTGGACCAGTGCCATCTCTATGGAAGGACAACAAGACAGCAAGAACGTTGGAGTCCAAGCAAATGGCCAATAATTTCGTTGTTAGTAGCAGAATAAAACACAAACGAGGAGTTTTACTATAGTTCCCAAGTTATTTGTGGCTGAGATGCACCTGAAAAGTTGTCAATTAGTAAGAAAATGTGCTCTTTACAAGGCTCTTGAAAGTCCCATTAAGTCGGTATTTACTTAGCATTTTCTCTAACTGCCTTATTGAAAAACAAGCAGCAGTAGTTTTAGAAAAAGTAGTAAGAGAATAAATGCCTATTTCCCATTCTAGTGCAACAAGAAGTGGTTGAATTCCAGAGTGCTCAAATTAAAACTGGACAAACCTAGTGACATACATTCCGGGTTCAACCACAGAATACATCTCCAGAATAAATTCACCACCACATTCATTCCAAATAGAGATTTTAACTGCAGACAGTACAATCTAGGAACTCTTGAATTGCTTTAAAATTTTGAGACTATGAAAGAACAGATAGATTTCAATGCCCAGCTCTGTGTCGTTCACTACAGTGATGCAGAAGCAATAGATTTAAACGTGTACAATTTCAAAAAAGCATGCATAGATTCAGCCACACAGCTCTCACTGATGTAAAACCGCAGTCACCTAGAAGTATTCAAAAATGCAGCAATATAACTTCAGACCAAAGCAGAGTAATCCTGTTTTCAAAGTTCCCTGATAACAGCTGCAGTCTTTTGAATTTGCCTTGAGTTTCAGTTTGAAGATCTACAAAAAGATATCTATCTCTATAGGACTCTGCTCAAGAAATGTCATATGTAAACACACTTTGAAGGAGTTAAACAACTGTTTCCAGAGCAGCAATGATCAATTTTAAGCTTATTTGTTGTTTTAGTTTGATTTAACAACACAGAAAGGAGACCTCAACACAAAGAAATAACATGCAGTGATGTGGTAGGTTGCAGTGTGATTAGATATTGCTGGGTACTCATACTAATTCCGGTGTAATATATGTACATACACCACTTTGCAGCTGACTTCATTTTAATATGTATAGAGTGCGCGTTCTGACACCTGTGTGTCATAACAGGATCCCATCTCCGTCTGACATAATTGATGTGCAACCCTTGAGAATGCTATCCTTCACCACAAACAGGTATTATGCAGTTAGCGTGAAAGAGTTATCCTCTGTTATAGGGAACCAAAGGGAAAAAAAACAATAAACTGAAAAATCTTGTTTTTATTTGAAAAGCAGCAGGACAGGGAAAAATAGTTCTTTAAAGAAGAACCTTTCATCTCACAGTGCAGGCTTAGAAGATAAAAATGCTTCCCAATTTTCATATATGAATATCTAAATTCAATCTACAGACAGAAATTGAAACAAAAGTGGCCTGGTTTCCAAATATACCAAAGACTTCCAATTCTTATGGTCTCTCTTATTTTTTATATCATGCTGGCTTTTAAGGTATCTCTGTATTGCATATTGCAAGCTCATGCCAGTTTGTTGTATGCTATGTCCAAACCAGCCGAATGTGAGCCAGCTGCAGGCAGGATGCTGGCTAAAGAGTGCCTGCTACACCTGACATATTAAACAGGACTCAGCTTTGTACTAACTGCGCGGAGCACTGAATTGGTGCTTTTAGGTCAGCTAAGTCATAAAAGTCCAAATACTGCCCTATATACCCTGTATGTTGTTCACGTGCCTCACTGATTAAAGATGAGATTGTAGCATTTTATTTAAATAATAGACTTAGATGAAAAAATTCAGGAATCTAGAATGGAAAATTGTTGTCCTTACATGCAACCTGATCTGAACCGATGGCGATTTAATAACCAAGTGATTATTTTATGCTGAATTTTTTTTAGCAAGACAAAATACGTTCTACCACACACACATGTGTGCATGAATGTGCGTGCACACACGCACACATTCTCAGATTCAGGTGTCTGAAGTATAATTTGATGGAAGTTTTGACCTCTTAACCCGAACACTATGAAAGCCACAAACCTTTGAACACAGTTAAATCATCTGGGAATTTTCTGAAATTGCTCACGTTCTTCTGATCACATTCACATCTGACATGTTGACAAGAAGACCACATACACTACAGGAAAAAAACACAGAAACGTTCTACCACTTCTTTCTCTATCCCTCCCATTGAAACTGTTTCTTTTACTGAAAGGAGGAGAGAGAGAAGGGGGAATATCAGATAAAGAGGGTGTTTATACAGATATTCATAAAGACAGGCAGTTATTGGCCTGGGTGTTTAGCACAGCAAGACCTGGATAAAAAGTACCACCAAAGAGGGAGCCAGGATTAGAGACTAGGACAACCCCTGCCAAGCAAGTGCTCTAATCGCAACACTGTAAAAATGCAGCTTCTGTACCTGGTATCCCTTTTGGACACGTGGCTATCAGATATCCAAACCCCCTTACTATTACAAGACGGTCTACCTCTGCTTTTGTTCATGAAAAAGGAAGCCTGGGGAAAAGCGGAGAACCTGTAGCCTCAGTGGTATCTCTGTTGTTCCCGCTTCTCTTGGGTCCAGTGACCAACTGCCTATACAAGAGGAAGGCGTCAGGGTGAAAACCTGTGTCAGGTGGGTAGCAGGTACCCCAAAGGGAAAGTAAATTTGAAACACCTTCATCTTTTGCCCAGTAGGATTCATATCCTGGTGAAACTTCTAAATTACAACAGTGTTGCAACTAAAGCGCAAGGGTAACAGTAAACACCAGGGGACACATTTTATGTACACTTAACAAATCCAGTTCAGAGAAAATAGTGAACATTTACTTCATGAATCCCATTAACACATAAGTGTGAGATATGCTAAGCAACTTAGCACTGTCAGAGCAGAGATACTGTTAAGACTGTCCTGAAGCCAAGCTTTTACCAGTAGGATACATTAATTTAGAAAAATGATTTATTAACACAGATTCTAGCCGTCCAGTGGGTTAGGCTGAATGCAAACTGACTCAGAATGAGCGATTTCTGGGAAGTATAGACTTTTTTCTTATTTTCCCATTTGAAGCAGCCATATGCCATCCTAAAGGTTTCCCAAGTGTCATGAAACCATTACATTCTGCTAACAGGTTGACACCCATGAGTACTGCCAGAATTGCTCTCCTCCATCCCTCATTATTCCCACTTATAACCTGCCAACCATAAGTACTTGTTCTCTAGGATAATTGCTTCACCATAATTCACTATTAACTGTGGCCACACTGGAATAAATGGATCTAATACTAACAGAAATTAGAAAATAAAAACCCTGGAGTGAGTACGGAGGATCACTTGGAAATCTCTTATGCTTCAAACTCAACTTAAGGAATCATGACTGAACTACTAACACTCACATCACTGCAGAAAAAAAAGTTTAAAAACCCTCTGAACATCTATTTGCCAACCTCTATTTGGCACTGGTGTCACTAGAGACCTAAGAAATGGAAATATCCATCTCCAATTGTTAGCAACTTTTTCTCCTGAAAAAAAAATCTGTCCTGAAGCTGAGCGTCAGCTAGTCAACACAATTAGGCAATAAAGTTTGGTATTGATTGACAAGTCAACAATATTGTTAGGCTATCTCAAAATCAAGAATTAAGAAAATCCACTGTATGTGCTGCTTAAAAAAAGCTTAAAATGCTCCACATCATGACTGCTATAAAAAGAAAATCACTGTGTAGTAAATCAGAAATACTGTTACGGAATGTTCACCACAAATAGGAAGTAAAAGCTTCCCTTCTTGGGGAAAAAAAAAAATTAATCTAATTTCCAAAACAAGGTTTTTTGTGCGTATATTATTTCAAACAAGACAGACATCAATTCGCAGTTCCTTGTCTTCCATTAAAGTACACCAAAGCGGTCTTCCTCTGGACTAATCCAATTCCTCCTTGCAAGCAGATCTTCAAGAAGAAGAATAAAAACACCAAACTTTTTTTGTTGTTATTGTTGTCTTTAAAAAAAAGAAAGTAAACTGACCTAAGGGTGAAGATCAGTATTAAGCTGTGTATTTTGCAAGAAGCCCAGTGTGCAGAATAAAATCTCCTGCTCTGCCACCTGAACTTGCTGTCTCTGAGATACTAACTCAAAGTAGCTCCAGCAACACCCATCTCCTGTTCCCAATCCAGAACAGGACACAGCCTGCAGTGAGCCAGGACCTCCTGCTCACATAGATGTTTTCTGAACTCTTTATCAGCTTCTCTGTCATCACCCTGACTTTCCACCCCAACACACCTTGTTAGTTACCACGTGTTATTCCCAGTCTCAGCTAAACTGTAGTTATGGTTCATAGAATCAGCAAATCATTAAGGTTGGAAGGGACCATTAAGATCATCGAGTCCAACCATCAAATTAACACTGCCAGAACCACCATTAAACCATGTTCCTCATCTACACATCTTTTAAATACCTCTAGGGATGGTGACTCCACCATTGGCCCTGGGCAGCCTGTTCCAATGCTTAATAACCCTTTCTGTAAAGAAATTTTTCCTAATATCCATCCTAAACCTCCCGTAGTGCAACCTGAGGCCATTTCTTCTTGTTCTATTGCTTGTTACTTGGGAGAAAAGACCAACCCCACCTTGCAACAACCTCCTTTCAGGTAGTTGGAGAGAGCGATAAGGTCTCCCCCTCAGCCTCCTTTTCTCCAGACTAAACAACCCCAGTTCCCTCAGCCGCTCCTCATAAGACTTCTGCTCCAGACCCCTCACCAGCTTCATTGCCCTTTTCTGGACACGCTCCAGCACCTCAATGTCTTTCTTGTAGCGAGGGGTCCAAACCGGAACACAGTATTTGAGATGCGGCCTCACCAGGGCTGAGTACTGGTGGATCACCTCCCTAGTCCTGCTCAGGACACTATTCCTGATACAGGCCAGGATGCTTTTAGCCTTCTTGGCCGCAGGGACACACTGTCAGCTCGTATTGAGCCAGCCGTCAACCAACACCCCTAGGTCTTTTTTTGCCAGGCAGCTTTCCAGCCAGTCCTCCCCAAGCCTGTAGCGCTGCATGGGGTTGTTGTGACCCAAGTGCAGGACCCGCCACTTGGCCTTGTTGAACCTCATACCATTGGCCTCGGCCCATCGATCCAGCCTGTCCAGATCCCTCTGTAGAGCCATCCTACCCTCGAGCAGATCAACACTCCCACCTAACTTGGTGCTGTCTGCAAACTTACTGAGGGTCCACTAGATCCCCTTGTTCAGGTCATTGATAAAGATATTAAAGACAACTGGTCCCAGTACCAAGCCCTGGGGAACACCACTTGTGACTGGCCGCCCACTGGATTTAACTCCATTCACCACAACTCTTTGGGCCCGGCCTTCTAGCCAGTTTTTTACCCAGCAAAGCATAAGCCCATCCAAGCCATGAGCAGCCAGTTTCTCCAGCAGAATGCTGTAGGAAACCTATATCCAGCAGAGAGGGCTCAACCAGTCACCAAAGGACTTCTAACTTAGACCCAATGTCAGTAAAATTTACTAATATGCATCTCATCAAAAGGCTGACCAACACTCTTCCCAAGCATGAAAAATACAGTCAATGTCAGAAAACTTACCAAGTTCACTACACATTAACAAAGTCAGCCGTGGTTATTATGGCATCACAGTATTCTTTACACCAAATGAAGAACACTAAGTACAATTCTTTCAAATTAAATCTTCCAAGGTCATATAAAAAACTACTGCCAAAGCAAAGAGCAGATTTGTTTTTCAGCTGATAAATGACTGATTATTTTTAGGCATTTTGTACTAGACCTATAACATCAAACTTTCCCTTTGAGAAATTTTACAGACCTTTCCCAATATTTCTCAGACACATTTATGGATAGTATATGACTTCTCAAAGAAACTACACCTCAGACTTTGGTTTCTATGACAAGAAATAAGATTTCAACTCTGTTTAGTTCCAAAAGGCATACTGGGGGTCAATACAGTCTGCATATTTAGACCTCTAGAGTAGGTAAAATGTGAAAAGGCGAGTAAATCATCTTAAAAATACAACAGCCCAACCATAAAAATCTATTGTTTATCTTTTGCAGTGATGGTATTTTATTTTCCAAACAAAAATCCCAGTTCTCCAATGAACAGAATTATTGAAGTAACACTGTACTACACTGTTTTAATTTCAGGTATTTGAAACAACGATACCATAAAATGATCTGAAGTATTGTTGTTGCATAAATCTTCAAGCACTTTCTGTATCCTTAATGTTCGAGCCTAAAATTGTTTCATTCTTTAGCTGACAGTGCACATTGTAAAAGTTGCAGTTTATCACTTTTCTTTCATTCTTCTCCAGCAGTTACATTACCACATCCTTTTTTATTACTATCGCAGGATGTCACTACATAAGTGACATCATAAGGGGAGAGCAAGGATTTGCCAGGAATAGTCAGACTTGCTCTGCAGTGCTACAGAGCTCTGCATTTCAGAGAAAAGGGGACAATCTTGCATTTTAGCATGCTGAACATGTGCCCTATCAAATCTATTGCCTGTCACCGTAGTCCCTTGGACTGGATAAATTATATCCCACAGTTGGGTAGTACAAAGGTAATTCTGTTGCCATATGTTGTGCCAAAGAGCTCATGCCGTGACAGGGTGCGTTATAGATTATGCTTTCCCATGTGAGGCCCATTTTCTCCTTCATCTCTGTGGGATAAACCTTGCCTCCTTTACGATTTTAAACTACCCAAAATAAAACAGTACCTCCAACAAGCTGGAGATGCAAATTCTGCTTAAAAAAAAAAAAAAAAAAGAGGCAGAAAAAGCCCAATGATTTTTCAGATTTTGGAAATTACTCGTATTGTCCCAGTATACACCCAGAATTCACTATGCATCAATCCCATGGGAATTCCAGCCCCAGCTCTAAGTTAGAAAGTCAGAAAGAAATGGAGTCAAGAACACTGTGATCAGCATCACACATTTTCTTTATCAGACGCTCTGCAGTACTTTTGAGTTTCTTTCGTTGGTCGATTTCAAATGCTGGCACTGGCAGCAGCTCACACATAAAGAAAAGAAGTATCATGAGAGTAGAAAGAAAATAGGTAGAGCCCCTCAGAGCACGTTTAAGAGATTTTGCTTGTCTGTTCAATTTATTACTGGATTTCATTATTTAGCAGAAGCGAATTGAAGTGGTTGATAATATGCCACAAATGATTTCAACTATCAGCATCCAGCTCAGTTCAGGAATAATCAAAAGCCACTGCTACATGACTAGAGTTGGGCATCAGAGAGAAAGGAGGTCTGTTTAAAGTCTTGTTTCTGGTACGGAAATGACCACATCATGGTGAACACGTGGGCTTCATCTCATAGGGCATAAATGAAGACAAATACGTTTTAGGCAGAACTACAAAATGTAATATCTAAGAGGAAAGTACGGGCGGTAAGTATCTAACATCTCACATGAGAGAAGCTACTCCTCAAGGTAAAAGGCTGAGGCAGCAAATGCACATACAATCAAACACTTCTTATATTCTTCACGAATTAAACAAGATACATTCTCTAATACATGCAGTCATATGTGCTCATAGCTCGTTTGGTTCATTGATTTTTATTTTTTTTTAACTCCTGGAAGAGAAAGTGACATTCAGAAAGCGTTTTGTGTAACAACAGCCTTTGGAATGCAAATGTTTGCTGTACAAGAACATTTGGGGTCAAAGGGTAAGAAAAATCTTTACTAGATTTTTTTTCAGGTATATAGTTGCACCACCTCCTCTTCCACCCATACATCAAGAAAGAGACTGAGATATGGTTTCAAGGAATCATGCAGGAGTAGGAACTGCAGCCCACATGACCATCATCAGAAATACTCCTTGCAGAACCTGGAGTCAGGGAATACACGTCTTGCCCACCAAAAGCAAGCCCAGGCCTGATAGAACACCGACTCCCACGGTGATTTTCTTCTCTTACTTTTTGAGACAATGAGTTTAGATATTTGTTATGCCAGTAGGCAGTCTGTAATCTTCACCCCAATTTCAAGGTTACTAGAACATACTCCTTTTTGATTTAAGGCCTTTTGCCTTCAGCTAAAATAGAGCTTACTCTAATTATCTTCATTATAACATCCATAATTCGGGGCTCCCACGGGCACTAAGGGTGTAACGAGGATGGCATAAATTTTTACATCCACTGAGCTCTAAATTAGTGTGAGCTTATTTCACTGGAAGAGGGTACAAAGTAAAATAAATTCTTTGCTTTCCACTCACTTTACAAAAGTGTGGATGAAACTTTGTGAGTAGGCATGTGAGTCTATGTCATCTGCATTCCTGTTTCTCGGTGCTACATATAGCTCATGGCCCAGATGCTGCAGACATTCAAGGCTGGTTTATGTACTGTTTTCATGGCCAAGTTGCCATAAAGCCCAGAAAGGTTTATGGCCACATTAAAGTATATTCTCACATCAAGTCATCCAACTGCTTAGTCACTATATAATAGCTCCTGGATACCACCTCCCTCTGTAAACTTTATAGGAGATACTCATATGCAACCATAAGGACCAAAAGCATCAAGTAGTCTTTTGCTATAAGAAAACATTGTGAGACCTTCCCCAGTTTTGTGGGTCTCCATTTGTCCTAGACAAAAGGGTTCCCAAGACAAAAGACTAATGTGAAAATGGCAAGAGTATTAAAGGCAGGGGGAATAAAGAAGAATTGCTGTTTCTCTTCAGCTGTGAGAAATTTAAATGAAAAGAATAAACACTGTCCCTGCTTGCGTGGTCTTTTCTAATAAAGACAACCCAAGTTGTATGGATTCAGTTACCATAGTGAATAGCGATAGTAATGGCAGTATGAAGAATATCTAAAGATGAAAAAGAACAACTCACATTATGTTCACTGAACATTAAATCTATAATAGATCAACATACACATATCAGCTAACCTCCTGTTCAGTTATTTCATAGGAATATTTACTATCTAGAACCTGGACAGAGGTTATTACATTTATTTCACCTATTCCATCAAGACCTGTCAGACCACCTAGAGTTAAGGAAATGCTATCAGTGAAATCTGATTGGATTTGTTATTTCAGTATTTCTCTTTTTCATTTTAGCATGCCCCACTAGTTGACAATTATTTCCTATGTACAATCTATTAAATATTCATGTCAGATATTATTTGCATAGAGCAGCTTTTCTCTGATAAAAAATATGTTATTCATTCTCTGCTTAGAAGATTGACCTAAGGTCCCTACTTTAAACACACAGTTATATTGATTGTGAAAATACACTAGGAAAATTATGTAGTTTGTATGCATGCATTATTTCTACTGAGTCATCCTGAAGCTTATAATTTAAGCCTCACTGTTTCAGGTAAAATGGAATTGCTTCACTAAGTAAGGCTGCTTTGATTTCAGCTTTGCTCCAAGCTTTGCCAGGCAAGCAGAAAATCTTCATAGTATGAAAGGTCTTGCTCATATAGAATGTATACTCATGCATTGATAAAATCTTATGCATTCATAACACACCATGCCTTTGTCCAAAGATTGTTTTACAAAACCCTTTTTTTATCTTATGTAAATAACCCCATATCCTATATTAATGGAAGATCATCATAAATGAACAATGAATTTAGACTTCCAAAGCACCACTGCAACTACTGCATTATACATAGCATACAGAGGACAAAGAAAACTAAGGAGCTTCCTTCAAACAGGAATAAAATCCCCAAACCAAACCAAAAGAACCCCAAGCAACAACAGAAAGATAAGCTAACTGGATTTAAACTAAAAAGAAATTTACTTCTCATGAGTGTGTCCCCTTGAGGAAGAAGCTCTGAAATACCCCACTTTTTAAAACCTTATCTGCATTTTACTTTTCTGCCCCTCTCACCAGACAGAACAGTTTAAGAGCNGAGAGAAAAAACAGAATGGACACATTCTTTGCCTTCCTTCCTCTTTTGTCGGCATTTTGCTATTTTCTTACATCCAGCCCCCTGCTAGTCTTTCCCAGGTCCTCGCCACCCTTTGTATCTCTTGCCTCCTTGCCTCTTGATCAAGTCTATTCTGTTTTCTCCCCATTTCAGTCCTCTGTTTCAACAGAACATCATCTCCAGTATTCATCATTAAAAAATCAGAAATATGAGGAAAATTACAGTTCAACACCTAGAGGAATGACATTATCCTGGCAGTGTTGCTTGCTATGACAGGAAATCCATGTCACGATGAAGCCTGTTCACCTTTTAAGTCCCACAACACGAAGTAGATTTCAGGTTGTGTATGAGCCTTTTGTTACTATGTGCAGATAAACCGCACTCACTCTGCAGTGCCATTTCGATTCAGGACTTAGAGTTCATGCTATTGCAGACACAATTAAAAACTCTGAGCTAAACAATGCATTCGAAGAATGGGCTCCCTTCTAAAACTTTGGAATAGGCCTAATAGGATTCATGCTTGCCCAGGATAAAAAGTCCAGGATATGGTATGCTCCTAAATCATAAAGCCAAGAAAAAAGTTCTCTGAAGGCAACTGAGGCTGGTATCCTGGGGTATACTATATTCTACATGTTAGCCTGAGGAGTACCCTTCTGTATTTCACCGGATGTCCTCATTTAGCTCTGGACAGAAAGTGAAAACATTAACCTCAGTGGAAACACTGGCAAATTCCCGCTGAGTTCTTTTACCTGAGAAACTCATGCACGGTACTGCAGGGTTAGGGAGGTTGCCTGGCTTCCTTTGCTTTCATCTATTGAATGCAAAGGTTTCTTTGGCCAACAATAAAGTTCACATGCAGATAATAAGTAGGTTTTTTTCCTCTCCAAATCCAACTCTTTTCAGTTCTAATACTGTGTTCCCATACATGCATATACCCTTGTTTTCCTTAACCCCTAGTGATTATTCCATTTCATTAAAAATCTGAATAATCTAGGGAATACACGGCCAAATTTCAGTCTATCTTTACAAACGCAAGCAATACAGTAAAGATTTGCCATCATTTGTACTCACTGTGACATGGTAGAAAGCCAAGCACAATCAACTGGGCTGGAAAACAGATGCAGAGGCTCTTAAAGAACTGTATAACATACCGGATGTAAGAATAACAGGTAATAAGATCCTTTATCTATTGCCATATTGCAGCATATGTGTTAAAAGCCTATAATACTGGCTTTTAAATTTTGTTTCAAGACTTCCTTTCTTCTTCAAATGAAGAAAGAATGAAACCAGCATTTACTTTCAGTTTGCAGAATGATGAAAATTCTTAAAAAATAAGGAGACCATAGACACCAACATGGTGAACCTAACAAGTCTGGGCTGTAGACAACTGTAAACCCAGCAAACAGAAGGATGGTGTGAGATTGTTTTGAAGACCTAAGGTACGTGCTCTGCAGGCTACTATTTTTCTATAATTTCCCTATTTTTCAACAGGAAGACAGATGTAGTGTCTCAAACATGAAGGGTCTATCTAGTTTTAATAAATCTGTAGCAATGGGCAAGACAATTTCCTTACGTGGTACTTCAGTCATCTGCAGATTTAGAGTAAACACACTGGTTTTCAGTATATTTAACAGCCCTAGTTTCTCATACATTAACTTTGGTGTCCCAACAAAGCGAAGTATACACTTTAGTGAATACTCCCCTAAGGAATAAGATTCTTCTCAGTGTGGGAAAACCATCCTAACCTGTCCTGTAACATCAGTATTGCATTTCCAAGACATGAATTATTCTATAAAAACAAAACAATTTTTTTATTATATCTTTGTATTTTTTTCACAACACACAGAAATAGTCGAGTGAAACTCATCTTTTGTTACTTTGTGTATAGATTTTTTCCTTTCAGCCAGTAAAGGCTCTTTTCATCAAATTGTTTATTTAAATGATTCAGCAGAAATGTTTCCTGAATGTGGTCATTCAACAGAACAATACACTAGAACTAGAATACTCTTTCTAAAATGCTTCTCCTAAATGGATCTGAGGCTTTTCCACACACATTTCTACACAGGCACATTTTATAGTGAGAATGGATGTTTCCTACGCTGTTTTGGCAATATTACAAATGCACCCCAAGAAAATATTTCTAGAAATAAATCTGTAAGAATAATTCACATCTCATGCCAGTCAAAATCTGGAATAATTCCACTGATGTTTCTGAAATTATCCTAGTGTAAAGAACTAAGTAGAAGAAAATACAGAGCCTTTTGTCTCCAAGGTCTACTGCTATACAAATAAATAATTAGTATAGCTTGTGTGCTGTGGGCCTGCCTGTCTGACCACTGAGCAATTAAATAAAGTGATTCTAGGAGCTGTAAGGGGTTGCTTCTAGAAAACACACCATCCTTCAAAACAAGAGAAAAAGCATTCCTTACTAATTTATTTTGTATATAATTATAACCTAATCAATCTTATATAGCCTTTTTGGCATCCCTATTCTCTCATCGTGATAACAATTCATAACTTAGTCTATCAGTAACAACCTTAACAACAAAGTTTGGACACATTCCAGGCACAAGGGCAAGGGATAATTTCTACCAGAAACATTATACGTGCATTTTACCATTACTTAGTATTGCATGTAAGAGATACACATAGAGAGAGATTTAGATTTTCCTTGGAGAAAACCCATAGGCACTACAATAATTAGCTAAATGACCACCAACTGCATTAGGGAATACATCACCTTCTTGATTTCCCCAAAAAAGCCTAAAACCCACAAAAATAGGAATACAGGATACTTCTTTATGCTCTGCTAAGAGAATAAACTAGAATCGTAATACAACAGTTATCAGCACACAAACAGAAAACACAACACAATATGTCATCAGCTATTTGGATCCTTACCCCAAAAAATCACCCTCCGAATTAGATGAGAAAGCTCTAATCATAGTAGTTGATGGGAGGTTACGGAAAACTGAATAGAATTTAGATAGCCGGGGGCCTCTCTAACCTTCTCTGTGGATTCAACAGGGCAGAGATGACCCAAAGCTATCATTAGCACATCCTATTGATGATCTTATCCTGGTATCCTTGTCTCAAGCATACAAACACAATAACAGACAATAAGTCTCAAGTGGAGGAACAGGAAGGACTGTTTTCACGAAGTGTATGGTAGTAATGAAAAAAAAAAAAAAGAAAAATCTCAGCAGTTGCACAGACACTATATATTTGCTTGAAACTGATGTCCAAAAGTCTTCTTTCTACTTCAATTAAAAAATTGTGTTTAAGATCAAACGTTTTAATTAAAGGATTTATTGCAAATCCTATGATACTATATAAATCAGGGACTTTTTAAATTTTCCATAAGCAGTGATATTACTGACCAATGCTGATAGTTCAGCAAAGTCACAATTTATAAAGTTAAGATTCCATTACGTATTGCACTTCAATTCAATTTGACCTTTTAGCCACAATCCCCCACAATCAGTACCACAGCAGAAACATACAGGTAGATAACAGGAGAAAGAATTTTTACCAAGAAGCATCATCAAAACTGCTCCTTTCATACAGTCTTCATCTGCAAATATGTGAGGGGGGCCTCACAGGAGGACTGCTGTGCTCTCAGGGAGTCCACATGATGAGATTTCTTGCCTACATCCACCAAAAATGCCCTTCCAGTTAGTATCTGGAAACATCGTTATCATTAGTTCAAGAAAATATTATGATGTCTTGTAGCTGAAATACTGACTGGCAATAGGAACTGCGAGGCAGGCCTTGCAGTGCTAGTGAAAGTCGCCTCTTTTAGTAACGAGCTTTGGGGCTGGTCTGAAGTATAAAACCAAGGTGATTGTTAATCTTCGTGAAGGGTTTTTTTTGCAACCACTGTTCAAGCAGGGGTTCATCAATTTTGTGCATATTAGGTTCAGAAACTACCCTCCTCGCTGGGGAGTATTTAGTGCAACTAGACAAACACAGATGTTTCCCTGGAATCCCTAAACACTCTTGTGTTCAAAGATTCACAACATTTTTCAAATCGACTATGCTGATCTTAGCTGCTCAACAGGTTATATCTTGTCTGCAGCAGGATCAGTTATGTTTAGATGTAATTGAAAATTATGGTCATGTCTAATATTTTTCTCTGCCACTGAACTGGTCCAGTCACTGTTTCAAAATAAAAGCTTGGAAAATTTTAAAGAAGTGTGGATTGAAAAGTCTGCAAATGTGACAAAGAGCAGCCTATCTGTTCAGTTTCACAACTATTACCCAAATTGCTCCTGCTATGTAATCCTTACAGGTTTTAATTATCATTCCTTGCCTTCACTAAAACGTTTTGATCAAAACTTACATTCTATGCTCTATTCTTCTCCCTGTGCATGGCTAAATTCCATTCTTCTCCCTATTTGTGACCTGGGGATTTTCAAAGGTGCTTGAGATGCCAAGGAAATTAAAAACTTCTCCATTTTTTTCTCTGACCGGCTGAAGCTGAAAAGAAACTGTATGCCAACATTGAGGAGTTGCCATCCTTTGCCTATGCAGACTCAAAAGACTCTGATGAGATTTACTTTCTAGGTCAGATTTTTCTCATCAAAATGTAATCACCTGAATTCTTAGGTCAGTTTTTAAAAAAAAAGGTCTTTCTTGATCAAAGTGTTAAATTAGCTATTAGCTATACCTTGAAACATACCTTGAGATTTCAAACTTACAAGTTCATTCACAGCCATGCACTACCTGATATAAAGTGGACGCGTGAGCCTGTAACCTATTTACCCCATCCTGTTAGAAGATATGAATTGTGTCTGTACTAATTTTTCTCCCCTTTTAATAGTTCTGCCTTTTATGTCTTTACTCTCTTGGTTTGAGTAAAACAGTTCAAGCATGGTATTTGGAGCATGCCATAGCACTAGAAGCACATTCCAGCTCATTGACTAGAAAAAGAATAGGAAGGCTAAATAACCAACATTCCATAGTGAAGACAAGACGTGCAGGTATCACTGGAGGAGAGAGAATGATCTCGTAACAAATTTGTCTCCTGGAAGCATCCCAACAGAGGAACTGGTGGCTACTGTTTGTACCTGGTGGAGCTTCCCTTCAAGAGCCAGGGCAACATGTTAGACTTCACAATGGAGCAGAGCCCACGAGAAGACTCACACTATTGTCACTGGTATAACTGAGTAAGCTGCAATTCACAGCAAGGGAGGAGCTTTACTAAGTGCAAGGTTGTGTTGCAACTGAAATACAATTAAATCATTAGAGGAAGCTCACCAGGTTGACATCCAGACCAATACTAATTGAACTATTTTTGGTCTGTTTAATGATAGAGACATGCTGAGAATTAATAGCAACCTGTGACATACACCCTGGATCTGGATGGGAATGGGGCCTGAGACAGTACTACTCCAAGCAGTACTGAATACTGAAAGAGGTGTAGAAATTCCGAATTCTTGAATACTGGGTACTTTGAAGTCCAGAAAGCATAGCATACTGTGAAAGAATTTGGAGTAGGTCTGAAAAGAAGGCTGTGATTCAAGAAAAAACAGCAGAAGACTCATTTATTACTGGCTGCTTTATAATCATGCCTCGTATAAACAAAGGAATAGCCCAGTATTACTTGTTAGGATCAAAGAATCCACCCTGATATGTTTGGGCTCGAGGCATGTGTTTGTGGTTTCAAGCTAATCCCTTAATCACTGATGTGAAAATTGCTAGAGATATAGACAGACAGGATAGCTAGGATCCTCAGCACAGCATCGTCGTCTTTTATTTCAGAGAACAAGTACAGTTTGAAGAACAAACAATTAACACTTGATGTTATATACTTAATTTAATTTAGGATAACAGAGACATATCTTTATGAGATACTTAATGAAAATGTAAAACAAAAAAAAAATGACAAACAGAACAGGATTTGTTCAACTTAGCACAGAAAACATAGTCACTATAGAAAGCCTAAAAAGAGGATTTTTTAAAAGAAGCTGTAGAATGAATAGCAGAAGAGCCACTAACAGAAGGACCATAACAACTAGAGAGCAATCTGCTCTCCCGTACCACAATGTAAATTAGGAGCAGAAACTAATTGTTTGGGCTGCATCAGAATAGAGTCAGGGTGAATGGAATTAAAAATCAGGGTAAAATCAGAGAAAATAGCATATGCTGTATAAGAGGCAAACAAGAAAGATGAAAATACCTTAACCTGGCAACAGAGAATAACTATGTGAAGAATTTTTGGCAACATGCCTGTCTGAGAATGGCACCAACCCAAACATTCCACAGATTCCACAAATACTGGAATCCAGATAAATAAATGCAACTTGATAAAGAGAATTTCCATAAATCCCCTATCTAGCCAAATAAAACTGCTTTGATTGCACAGGGATTTGTGTTATAGAATATATGCAACATACAGTACATTGATCTTCTGAATTTATCTCTTCCTGGGCACCTGTGAGACATTTACACAAGCGTAGGGGGAAATCTTTTCATGTACGAAATCACCCATGTTCACAACATAAAGAGAAAATGAAAAGTAGTAGGGTATCTTGAATTCTCCAGGCGGAAAGCGTGCCTGCTGCTCAAAACAGGGTCAGCTAGAGCAGGTCGTCCAGGACCATGTCTGGGCAGGTTTCAGGTATGTCGAAAGGTTGGATGGAGACCACACAGAATCTCTGGGCAACTTATTCTAGTGTCTGATCACACTCAGAGTAAAAGAGTTTTTTTCGTATGTTTAAATAACCACAGCTTCATAACCACAACACCACCTGGTTGATTAAATGCAGCTCAGTTCTTAAGCTTAGTTTCTTTCTCTGGAAACTTTCTTGCCTCCGATACACTTAGTAAACATGGAAATCATTTCAAAGCACCATTCGCTGGTGTTTCCTAAACTATAATTTTCTGCAATTGCCATTTCATAGAAGTTTAGGTGAAAATGCTTTTGTTCTTATTTGGATTAAAACTCATTTAGAAAGATGAAGAAATTCCCTCAACATGCAATTCCTGACTTTTGACTATGTCTAGCATGAGATAAAAGTAGGAAGTCAAGCTAACCATTGTCTACTAATATATCGCTAATATATCGCTTATACAGCATATTTTGAAACATCTCTGCTTAAAAATTTAATGTGCCTTTGAGTTTCATCATTCATGTTATACCATAAACAAGTTCTTTTGTTGGAAATGGTAATCTTTAGAATATCTCTCCTAAGAAAACAAATTGTAAAGCCAAATGCTCTGGAAAAAATTTTGTTTCACCGTGCTCCTGTCATAGGGCTTTTAGATCAAGCTGCCCCAGATTAATTAAACCAGTTCATAGTTTCTGGTGCTCTGATTTCTGCACTGAATGAATTAATTGACTTCATCAAAGTCTTACCAGCTCTTTGAAAAGCAACTTTAAATTTTACAGTACTGTGTGACCAGTATGCAGAGTCTGATTTCAGCTGGACATATCCACCCCATTTAAGTGTCCCATTTACTGCAAGCGGATCTGCGAGCGCTCAGCACTTCAGAAAGCCACGTCAATTCTGTATTAGCAATAGCAGGGTTGTAGCGAAGCAGCAAGAAGGTAAAAAGAGTAGGAAAACAGTAAAAGGATCAAAAAGGCATACCATGTAGAAGCCTCAAATCAGCCACGACAGCATTTGGCTAGAGATTCTGAGATGCATTTAATAAAATATGTCTATGAGCACCAGATACTGTTTTTTCCTCAAAGGCAACAGAGCTCTTGATTTACCAAGAAAGAGCATCTCCCAAGAGTTACAGTCTTTCTTAGTTTGTGCCAAAAAGACACATTATCTTGTTCTTTCTTCAACGTAGGATAATATTCTGGGCAACAATGTTGTTATGGTGAAACTTTTTCCCCCCGACGTGCAGATCAGCCCTTTAGCTCTCCTTCACGTATATATCAGCAAACAACAAAAGCGCACGAGGTAAATCATGTTCAGAAATCAGATGAAACCTGGTGAGAGCAGGCTATCACAGTTAAAACAGTCTGGCAATTCTATTTCAGGTTTACTATTACCCTATTGCTCAGCCTTTTTCTAAGTGCTGAATAACAGTGATAGCATTTCCCTGCCTTACAGGGGTGTTGTGCTCATGACTGCACTAACCATTTTAAGCAGTTCAGTACTACTGTGAGAGTAGGTGCAAGCACAGCAGATATTTAGATAGGAAAGGCCATGCAGACACAAAGGTTCACAGGTGCAAGAGGGCTATTAATATTTGTTTTAGTGTTATTCATGTGTTCATATGAAAGATCAAGACTTAAATTGTTATATGACAGACAGCAAAAGTAGTAAAAAGCTACATAAAATACCTAAAATAATTACTACAGCCTTTATTCCTTCAAAGTTCTAATGAAAAAATAACCACTCAGGTGTCATAAGGGGGGGGAACCTAAACCCAAAACACAACCCTGACTCGAAAGTGCCTTAGATCTTATTGCATATTTTAGTTTCATAAATTCGTATAGTAGGTTTTTCTTCTCCTTATCCTTAGGATTTCATTTACTGTTTCTTGCCTTCTATGCTGATTTGTTTTATACTGTTGCATTTTCTTTAAATGACATGAGAATAATATATATTCTCCATCAGAATGTTAAATGCTCAGTTTCTAAAGTGCCCTTTCAAACTCAGTCTTGCAAATATATATATATTTCACTTTGGTCTTTAATTGCTGGATTGATCTATGTGGACACGTTTTAAGTTTTTCTCAGTAGCAAACCCAAAGTTTTTCTCCTGTGGTCGACTGATTCCTGACAGGACAGCTGTTATTGTTCCAGGAAGGACTGAAGGTTGTGGGTGTGGGGAGGAGGAATTTCTAGCACAGCAATTTCCTTCTGTTTGTGCCTGGTTTACTCATGACACTTCCCATAGGACTTTAGCATTGAAATACACATTCATTCATGAGATTTAGACCAAAGTGGAGGGGATTTTTTTTCTTTCATATAAAACCAATCCACTTTGATCAGATTAATTTTGCTCTCTATACATAATTGAAATCTCATCACAAGTAATTTTTTATCATTACATACTTCTACTTTTTCAAATTTACCCCTTTTTGTCCTTTCTGGGTTTCTGTTATTGTTAGACCTGATTCTTCAAATTCTTGGGAATTAATTTAAAGCTTCAGTCTCTCAAGTATATTCTAGCACCACAATTCTTTTGTAGATTTGTTTCATTTAACTCAATAACCTCCATTCTTTTATACGGTTTTATTGACTCTGTTAAAAAAAGACGGTAAGGTCTGAACAAAAGGAGAAAAATGAATCTTTAGAAGAGATGAACAAGGCTTTTGTGTTAACAGTTACAGGACAACTAAAGCACACCTTCAGAAGCATTTTAAACCAGCATTTTGCTAGCCTTTTTCCATGAGTAAACAGGAAAACGTTTTGCTCCAATCCTGTATTAACATTTGCACAGTCTTCTTAATATTAGAAATAGGAGCAACAAGTTTTTCTTCAATATATCTGGATGTGAGCACCAATTAACTGATCTGACTTTGTCATAGCCTATAGCAGCAGCAGGCAATATTACCAAGCAGTAGTAGACAATCCCAAAATCACTACCTTACTAAAAGTAGGACAGCTTATAATTTCTAACCATCGTTTCACCTCTACCTGTGAAAATAATAAAGAAACTATCCCATCAGTGTTCAAGGTTTGGGTTTAGTTTTTATTTTTCTTATCTCATGAGTAATATTAAAACCTGAAAAGGCAATTGCTGGAATGAACTTGGGTTTGCAACTCAGCTAACTGTAGAGAAGGCATGTAGGAGAAGAGGCTTGAACAGCAATGGATAATACGAAGAATCACTAGAATGACTGTCACTTTAATGACTTTCTAGATTTTTCAGGAAATGGCACTGTATAGAAAAATCTGCTACAGAATTCAATATAATAGGAGATGCATTTAATTCAGAAAGACTGAATTATATGTTGAGAGAACACTTCATAGTTTGAAACAACCCACTGATTTTCAGTTCTCTATTCTTAGCACATATACATAGAATTTGAGAATGGCTTCAGCTGAGAGGAGCCTCTGAAAAGTAATTTAAATGTTTGGTGGGATGGTGATGTAATTTGATAGCAGAAGTTTTTGTTTGCTTTCTTAATCACTTTTTAATTGCACTGCATTCCTCTCTTTGATAGATAAATTTGCATCATGGAACACAGTAGAACAAGAAACCTGAATGTTATTAGTGTGCTATGAATTAACATACTTTACTTCTAATTCCACTCAACTGCTCAGTTTCTCAAGAATTTTAGTCAGCTGTTGCTTACTCACCCTACACGGAGGAGCAGACCCAGTGGGGTAAGATGAACAGGATTCAGACCTTGCGCTAAAATACATGTTTATTAATTTTACTATTTAAACAGTTTGACATAATAGAAAGCATCCTTCATTGCTCTCAATTAATAAGAAAATTGCAGTACACACATTTGTGTGTACTCTACCAGAGCACCAAAGAGATATTAATTTCAATATTTGCTATCTTTGGATTATTGCAGATTGTTCTCTTTAGTTGTTAGTCATTTACCAAACCCATAAAATCAACAGTGATTTTAGGTGGTAAGCATGGGATATTCAAAGTTTAAGGCTTTCATCACTGTTTCGTTTGCCTTAAGGCAAATATCTCTTTAATGAAAAAAAAGCGTTATTTTCTTCAAACTGTGATTGTCTCAAATACCTTGCTGTTTTTCATATAACAGTATTTCTTTAGTCCAATAGAAAAGTACATGTGCAGGAAGTGCAATGCCATTGAGAGTTTGAGTCATTAAGGCTGCCAAGCACATTAGATATCCAAATCTCTGCAGACCCATCACTGGAAGCATAACTTGCTTCATTCGTTACAAAGAGATACACCTTGCCACTGCTGAGAAGTTCCCTCTGCGTCCTTAGAGGAGATAACCTCATCAGATAACAAGGTATTTGTGACTTTTTTCTCCGTGGCTACCATGGTTATGTTAAGGGTCAAGATGATGCCGCTAAATTTCCAGGCTTCGGGCTATGTATGTTCACCTTATGGAGGGATACCTGGGATACCAGATGCAGAGTGTCTGAAATCACTCAAGGGTAGTCTCCTACAGAGTATTCTGTATAAATTGGTCATATTCACACTGCATAGCATTGGCATAGTATTCCTTGTGCACTGCATCACCCCTAGCCCTCTAAGACACACTATTATTTCTTGCGATGTGGGTTTTTTTTCTGTTCAAAGTGAGGACTGGGTCATAATCTGCCACAATGGTGTTTCATCATATGAAGCTGAGAGGATATCCTCATGACAGATGAGGGTTTTGCAGGTGCAAAGCTTGCTGGACTAGCATTGAAGGATCCTGCAGGACAAAGGCACCCAAATCAGGCTCAGATAAACTATTCTCCAAAATTCATCCGAGGCTTGTGTCTGAGGAAAGTAGTCATCTCATTCCAAGAGGAACTCAGCAACACACTAATAAACATGAGGTGTAGCTAACCAGGAGAAGGGGACAGGGAACAAACCAGGCAGTTCAGGTAGACATGAATTCCATACTGACAGTTCTGTTTAGTTAGCACCTGAGAAGAGTTATCCAAGAAAATGGGACTCTTGTTAAATACTGTTAAACTGGTAAACACTCTGCATCTATATTAACAGGAAAAATGCTATTTCCATTGCAAATATAAACTCTGTTCCATTGACTGTGCTCTTATAGAATGCTTTTTTTTATCTGAGAATGCCTCATATCTCCTGGTAGAAGACTACAAAGTGCCATCTATTATGATTTCATGAATAATGAAAGGCCATGTTATCAACTTTTGCTACAATATTTGCATTCACACAATTCTTTTGTTCTGAAGTATTGTTTTTTGATATTGTAAAAAGCCTTATTTTAACTCACCTGAATGTCTTTCAGAGTATAGATGAAGGTCAGTACTTTTATAAGCTTTCATCCTCTGTAAGCCCATAATAGTCTTATGACATTAAGGTATGTACTTAAAGACTTGATTGTTGGCTTTCATTTACTTGATATCTTGGCAAGTTTGCAGTACTGCCACAAAATCTGTTTAGTAGCAAAGCACACAACTGTTCTGCTTTTTAAGCTAGGCTTATTTATATAAATTTATTCCGTAGCCTGCTCATCTTATTTTAATGGCCAGATGTTCTTTTCTCTTCACTCCTTAATAAACAAATACCCTTAACTAACCAGACATTCTCAAAGTTCTTCATCCTAATGGTTTTGATATTTCCACCATTTTTTCCCCCCTTTTTGGCTACTTTCTTCTATGAATAGTTAAGGGCACTAAAGGCATTTCCAACATAAAAATATTCATTTGAAAGAGATGGACAGAAGTGTATCAAATCCCTGCTCTCAGAAGTCGTTTACTTCAATATTTAACTGCAAGCCCACCACTTTTTCTAAAGTGAGCCTGACATCTGTTTTTGTTTACCATTTGGTAATGACATGAATTCATACTAAGAGGATGAAACAAAATTTAAATATAAGTACTCCTTTAGAAGCACTGGATGGAGAATATAGCATTTTCAAGACTATTCATCTTACAGTTTACATGGAGGCTAGATGATGGCTTAGTTATATTAAAAACAACATTTAGGTTTGCTGCTTCATTTACAAAAACAATTATGTAGAAAACATTTCATATAAAAAAAACGAACCAAAACGCAAAACCAACACAAAGCAAAACCTGTGCATTTCTAATGCAGCATTTTTGACCAGTTTTAGTTCAGAATGTAATCATTCTTTTTAAGATAAGCAAATGGCTATATTCTTTACCAAAGTTAAGCTAAAATCCACTGTAAAACAGGAAAAGAGATAATGTAAAAGATGATGAAAAGAGCACAGACTCATGGCAGCAATCTAACTTCGTGAGCCTGTTAACGCAAAAGAAGATTTCCCCAAATCCCAAATAAAATATATTAGAAATATTTCAATTCAGGACTATATTAGAACCTATGTGAGTCGTTTGTATAACCAAGGATGTATTCTCACTTCCTCTAAATTATTTGGCACTGAAACAATGCTGGAGTAGGTAGGGGACTAAGGCGTTTGCAAAGACCATCTTCCCAGCATTGTCATTCTGCCTCTGAAAAGCCTACAGCCATTAATACTCATGATAAATTAAAAACGTCTACACTCTAAAAGTAAGATGAAAGTACTACAGTTCTGTCTAAATGGCATTGTCAGTACTTAGTCTGTACTTAGTAGTGTTTTGCCAAATTATGGAAATTTACCGCTGACAACCCATTTGTAAAGTTCATTAAGACAACTCCATTGTATTCTATTTTATGTAAAATTAAAATGGAAACTAAAGCAGCAATACAAAATCATTTTATCTAGCAAGATTTCTCCTGTCCTATTTTACCTGCTCATATACGTTGGATATTTTTAAAACTAGTCGACAACATCTAGGCAGAGCTGCGCTTATCTGTTCTGGTCTTGCAGGGCCACAACTCATTTCAAGCTTGTAAAGTGTGGTTCATAAAAATTACTCATGCGCATGACTGGCCCAGAGGCCGCAGCAGCACGAAGTGCCAACTGAAAGTCCTAGATTTAACAGTTCAGGCAAAATCCCAGACACTGGTAGCTGAGGCTGCTCAGCCTATTCTACTGAATTGCTCAGCCTTTGAGGTGGGAGACTGCCAACTGTTAGGGCACTAACATTCCTAATGCTTGAGCCATTCATGTGGTAAAGCTGAGAGCCACAAGATGCCACTCACCACTCGTTTCATCCCTTTGGAAAGGTTTTGGTTGCAATGAGAAATAAAAGGGAGGGAAGCACAGAAATAATGAACCATATGCAAAACCAGCAAGAGCAATTTAGTCCCGTTCTAAGACTTTTTACATCAGAAATGGAAAGCACTGTTGTCAAAGGTGCTGATCACAAAGCCCTGGGAATCAAAGTCACTGACATGCTTGAAAGGGGTTAAGCACCCAGTTAAAATAGTTTTCAAGCATCTTGTGGAGTCTGGGCATCAGACAGTTCGTGGATAGTATGCAGTGGTACCCCTGAAATTAATAACATTCCCTAACCATAAAATCTCAGTATTGTATACCCTGATTAATGATACGGGAACTGACAATTCAGAAAGTTCTTCAGCTCAAAACCACCTTAGATTCAGTTTAACTTAAGCTCAGGGAGTAAGGAGGCTTCCTATCACCTACAATTAGCAAAGGGGCTATCATGGTATCACTTAGTAACGAGGACAGTAGAACATCCAGTTTAGGGGTCTGTAGGAAGGTACTTCCTCGAAGTCTTTTAAGGTTGTATGCAGCCCATTCATTTTGACATGAGATATACTATTATTATTTAATTAGCATATCATAAACTAATCCTGGGAGCACACAATTACAGAAGCATGCTTGCATCAACAGTTGGTTCATTACAACATTAAAAGTGAAAGACAAGACAGGTAGAGCAACATGCCCAAAGTCAGCAATCATCCCGAAAGCATTAATCCACTTCCTGCCTCTCGCTCCAGGTCCTTCCAGCCAGGGTTCTAACTAGCAGACTCTCTATACAAAAATAGATCTTTCAAAATATTAAATAGCTGAAATATAAACTCAAATTATTTTGCTTATTTGCAGCTTACTAATTCTCCCCTTTATAATCACTCCTGAAACTTTTCAAACAGAGAGAAGACAATTACCAAGACCCCTAATTTTACAGGAATATCATGCGGGAAATATCACGGAAGATAGAAAGAAGAATTAATCTATTAGATTTTTTTCTCTCTTTTCGACAGCCATATTTAAGGAAAGAAAAGAGTAATTTGAATATTATGCAAAAACGTAAGAGAAGGATAATGCAATCATAGAGGACCTCAAGCACTGATTTAATCCTCAACATTTTAATTACAGATTTTATAAATTAATTTTGATTCTTCCTGAAAAGTTCTTCATGGACTGTGTTCTGAGGTAATAATATCTGATATAATTTATAGTGTTAGGGAAATTCTATTACAACTCTCATATGATTGCCTTCAGTAATTGTAATTATTCTCTTCTTAAATTTTGATCTACAGGTCTCATTTCAAACAAAAGCTAAAAGGCTAAAGCCAGGGCTAAGATGGTTCTGCCAGTCCCGGACACCAGGGACCAGGCTCCTTTAACCCTACTGAAGCAACCTTGAAATCTCACTGGGGAGAAAGCCATTTCCAAGTTAGTTTTTAGAATTTCCTGGCTTTAATTCAGAAGAAACAACTTTTCATGATTGGATTGTTCTCCCAAGCCCTGAATTGCTAAAACCAATGGCTAGATTGTGATTGTAAGAAGGGGAGGGCAAGAACGTTTCATGCTTGAGCCTTAGGGAAATACTTAGGAGTCCTTGGTAAGACGACCACACTAAAAATCTTTCCTTCCTTGACACTGGTAGACACCCTACAGCTTGCTTAAATTTTAGGCTCATCCTGGATCTTTGCAGTACTCACCAGCCTGACACATTTTGTACGCTGTTTCTGAAAATTGAGAGTTCAGTAGTATAGACTATTTGGCCCTTTATCTTCAGACTGCTGATGTTACTCAGAAAATATCAGAGCTAATTCTCTGCTTACACAAATTGTCTTTTCCATTCCTCTGCATCTAACTGATATGAACGTAATTAACTCCATTAACTTTCACAGTCATATTCCACCACCACTCCCCCCCCCCCTTTTTATTTAATTAATACAAATGAAAAAAGATTTTGACTTCTACTTTCTGAAGTCAGTGCTGCAGAGAAAAAGGCTAGGGAAGCCAGCTACTCTAAAAATACGGCTTGCTATTTATGACATTATCCAAACCACAAGAGTGTGAGACACTCTCACATTAGACAATACACAGTGCATTTTAATTTAGATGAACACTTGGTTTTGGAAGGATTTAGACTATCTCAATGACTGCTGATTGACATAAAATAAAAAGGGAGAAAGAGTGGCTTTGAAAGTGTTTGTGCATATATTTAACTTGGTGATGTATTGAGGGAATGAATGGACTGCCTCTGATGACCTGTGCGGAAAGGCAGTAGAATAAAAATGTGGTTCTGCACTTAGCTGTTCCTTTTTAATATCTGTTACGTCTCAGATTTGCCACCTTTAGATGAATTGCTGCTCTTCCCATGCATAGTGTGAATTGTTTGATGTATCTTTCAAGCAGCTGTTAAATCTGGGATAAAGTCGGGTAACTTATCAGGGGTGGCATGCCCCTCTACTGCACCCAGCAGCAGAACAAAAAGAGGTAGGATTTTTGCTTTTGTTTACTATTAGGAAGAAGCAAGTTGTTTCACCTCTTTAGTTAGAAGAAATTATTCACAATCATATGCCCAACCATTTATTGTGGCTAGCAAAAAATGAAAGGTGAGGTCCCAAAACCTACCAACTTACCAGCTCCTAAGGGAAAACATGTAGTCCCTCTTCCTATATTTAGCGGGATTCATTCTCCACACAGACATACAAGAACGTACTAGAATGCAGTTGTCCATGAGAAATGTTTTCCTATAGGGCAGCAAACTTAGTGCCTTTATAACAAATTCAATTTTTCGCATTGGTGGGAAATCTGAAGAGAAAAGACACCATAACGTCTGAGACCATGACATTCTCCTGTAGAAGGAGAAACATATGTTCCAATCAAAATAGTAACTTTCATGGTAATTTTATTTTAACCTTCATTTCAGAAACTGTAGCTGTTGAAATGACAGCCTTTGCATAAATGTTTGAGAACAGAATCTAGACTATTGTGCTGAGTTATCTGACATCTTTTAATACCTGTATTTGATGAGGGAAAATCCTTCTGATATTAGGGGTAGATTGGATATTGCACCTAGTCTTATTTTTAGAGGTGAAATATTATATTTCAGTATATTATAAGACAAAATGAAATAAGGCTAGAAATTCCATAATAGTCCATAACAAATATGTATAGTTTATAAATAGATGAAGTTGACTGACACCTGGTCGAATTCCTTTTAACTGACTCATCTATTTTTCTCTATATTAAAAGAGTCAAAGCAAAACAGAAGAGGGCTTTTTTTCAAATTCAAAACATTGATACATGTGACAGACAAAGGCTGTATGAGACTTTCTTTGACTGTTATCAAATCCTGCAGAAAAAGCCAAAAATTCGGTGGAGAAAGGCTATCCAGTCATTTCATGGGAACAGAGAGGGACTGTACCAGTTTGTGTTTAAAGAAATGTTGTTCAGTCCACTCCTAATAGATGGGACATATTTATAGACAGAAATGACAGTAATAGCCACAGACAGGAACCCCCACCCCATCATCCCTCGTGACTGGCAGGATCACAGGAAGCTGCCCAGTACTGGCACAGCTGTACCGCTGCCGACCAGGTATGAAGTACATTGGAAGTGATTTGCACAGCACACATTTAAACCCTGACTAAGTGCTTAAACAACACTGTCACTTTCTCAGTACAACGTGCTAGATATGCCCTCTGACACAGTTAGTTTTTCTAAAAACCTGAAAGTAAAAAATGCAGGATGTAGCAATCCCTTCAATGTTGAAAGCTTTAGTTCTGAGCCTTTCATTAGTATACAGAAGGTGAGCCTCTAATTACTAATCTTTCACAGTCTGTAGCACCCTAGGGCTTCCAAACATCCCGGTGAAGGCAGGAAGGATATTTCAGACTTCATTTCAATTCCCTTAAAGTTTTGTCAACAGCCTCATTTCAAATGGAAACTGCTCCGTGCTGCTCAGCTGCGCTGTCTCAGCTTCTAAGCTAGACCAGCCCTGAAAAAAATTGCCCTCATTAAAAGAGACCAGCATGAAATAAGACTCAGCTTCAAAAACCTCTAAACTACTGCAACACTGAAAGATGAATATAAACTTTTGGGGCTTTTCTATATCACAAAGACATTTGGCCGTAAAAATATTTTATATATGCTGTGGATGGTAAAGAGGAGGAAACCATTGATCTGGTGGATATGTATGAAGGTTGTACCACTGCTTTCTTCCAGTCCTTTGCAGTGCTGCTATAGACACACGCCCCAGGCACATGCTTTGGGGCTTACTAAAACCTGCAGGGAACCTTTCTGAAGACTTCTCCTTGCAGATTTCTGTCACCAGAAGGAAATGCTTCTCAAAATTCAACAAATCACAACACAATGGCCTATTTGGAGACTGGCAGAACGCATTTCCAAGTTCTTTACCCCTGTGATATGGGCACTTTCACCTTCTCCCTCTTACACTCTTTACAAGTTAGGTTTTGGACACCATTACAAATGCCCTGATATCTCAGTCTAGACTGAGGCATACTTAAAGGTAATCCTCCATAAACCAGGGCAAATTTCATCGGCCAAGTGATATATGAACTACCTAAGTGTAATTGATGGCTACTCCTACGAAAGACACCTTGGATGATTAAGTGATAGTTCTACTTCATTCTTAATTCAAACCTGATTATTACATGTGCAGTTACTCACGTTATACTTCCCAATTTGAAAAATGAAGGTAACAAGATTGAAAACCTCTTTAACAATGCCAAGAAAGAGACACACAGACATTGTACCAAAACCATGGAAAAGGCATCTGTTTGGATCTTCATGTTTTAAACTGAATGTTCAAAACATCTTTTGTCATTCCAGTCAATTTCCAATGTGAATTCTGAAATATCTAATAGTATTGTAGCCATTCTGGAGAGACAAATCTGTGTCTTGAAAAGGTTATGATATAGTGTGGCTTGTTGAGCTATATCAGAAATACATCACACCTTGTATGGCTGGTATACCATTTTCTGACATTTCTGAAGATATGTTAATTAACAGTGCATAATACTGCAATATCTGCAAGTAGAATTATTTTGAACTTTTCAATTTTTTCCTTTCAAAGACAGTTAAATATTCCACAGGTGTCTACCATGTAAGATTAAAAATGTTTAAAAAAAAAAGTGGAGCAATTTTTTTTATTTTTATTTAAGAGGAAAAAAAAGTTTTACGTTTGAATGGATAGTCTCTAATGTCAATGATCTGGCTGTTAAAGCACCATTGACACCGGTAACACAAGCGAACCATAGTGTACTCTGCTTCATACTTAGTGTTCAGGGAAAACACGATCTGTAGCAGCTCTAAAGAGTAATTTTGATCTCTAGAGAGGAGTCTCAATGATCCCATTAACATTGATCATGTTTGAAGAAGTCTCAGGCATAATACATTATTAATATCACCCTTTTTGTTTTTTTTCTTAATGGTTTGAAAAGAAACAAAGGAAATTAGATAGAAATGTCTCCATTAAAATAAGTGGTCAGACTAAACTCCACCAAAGACAGGAAATCCAGAATTAAAAGTTGCTACTCCCACTGAGTGTCTCCAGACATTAGCTGAACTTGTGTGCTATACTTTGCAATATTGAATCCTGGCATAAGTTCAAAACAAGGTGACTAAAGGATGAGTCACCTCCTTCCTGCAGGTTTATGTCCAAACCTTAATGCATTTTTTGTGTATCATACCAGTAACTGTCGTCTAGTTCTCACTCCTTTAACACATGTGATTGTTCACAGGAATTTCATCTTCCATGAAAGAAAAAATCAGGCTAAGAGTGAAAAAACAGAAATTCTCAAGGGATTTGATGGAAAGACTTTGCTTAGAATGCTTATCTCCCAGACTAGATGTAACGTAAAAATTATATTACCTGACCAACCCTTATTTTTTAAAGTAGTAGAAAAGAAATGTAAAAGTACATCCCCACTATTACTGTGTTTAAAGCTCGCTTCAGGATCCAGAGGCAATGTTCATCTCAAATTATTCCAGTTCCAAATTCTCCAGCAAAATATTTCTTAAGTATTTCAAAAGAAGATGGAATTACCCATCTCCATAAATAGACACCCTACACCACGCAGAAATATGAGCTTGAGGTGGAACCATGATGTAGAGGTCAGACCACCAGCTAGCACTGAGGTCTGTTGAACCCTCAGGAGGAGTGTCCTGTTCCCTTGTGCCTATGAAGCCTGTTTAAGGCAGCTCAGAGGGACCGGGGCCTTGACTGCTGTGACTGTAAAGTGTGTCAGTATACTAGAATAGAAACATTACAATAGAAAGAATAGAAATTGCTACCTAACCACTCAACCCATCCGACTTCGCAAATAAATTTTAGATTTCATGCCACTGAGTGGCATTGTTCCCTTCTTGCTCATTCCACCCCACATTCCCTCTCTGCACCACTTCCTTATCCACAGACTTACATGAAAAAATACCTTGTCACCCTGTAAACATGGTTATGAGCTTTGGCCGCTTCTCTAAGAACAATACATGTCATCTAGTATGTGTGTTTTCAAAAGAAAGTTGCATATTTCTATCACAGAAACTTAACAAATCAGCAGAAAGCTGTTATGTCCAACAAGAGTACATAACCAATCATATCTGGAAGTATCTGACAAATAATTATTCATAAACTCCTATTCTAGGTATACAATAACAGAATTTCATAAGTCATGAAGTTCTTTGCAAAGAACTTCACAGACCTTTTACATGTGCATGCATCAGAACAGCACCGGAGTCTTGTCAAGGTCAAGGGCACTCTCAGAGCACTAGGTGAGAATTCAAGTGCCAGCACAGAAGAGCATTGGGAATCCTGCACTGAGGCTGAATGCAACCGTGCAGAGCAAGATCGCTTTTACAAACACCCATCTCCAAAAGCTGCTTTTGAAACAGATACATATTGTATTGGTTTCTTCAGAACAAAAATGCATGATGTGCTATTACTGAACTGATTAGTATTGTTCAAGAGATAATGTTCTCATAGCAGGGCATAAAAACTCGTATGGAAAGGAAAAGGCTAAGGAAATCCTACACAGTCCTCTCCAAATGCTTTTTCCTCTCCAAAACTTAAAATATCCAGGGAGTTGCAGCCAATGGACAAACCTGTTTATTCTACGCATGTTGCCCGAGATACGATATTTTTATGACCTAAGAAGGATAGAGTCCATAATATTTCAACAAAGATTTGTAGGCTGAGGTCACAAACTGGAATGACAAAACAGACTGCAAATTTTTGCAAGTAGTCCACAGTAAAACATCACTCTAGCATTGCTAATAGGTTTACTAAAAGAGTGTACTCAGCTGCCAAACAATACAAAACAACAGCAAAAATACCTTTTTCTGCACCAATAACAAAATCTCCTATTGGGAATGCCACTAGTCACAAAACTATATCTGTGCAGGTTTTCGAGCACAGCAGTCTTCAGTTTGCTCTTAAAAAACGATACTATAGGGAAAAGCATTCCCACTTTGCTGTAACAGATTCCCTTCTTTTTTAATGTGAACCTTCAAAAGATTACCACAAAGAACTTTTTGTACTAATGCTTTCAGGTTAATCTAGTTGGTTGATAGTTACTTGTTATACTAAGTACAGAAATTTTGTATGTAATTTAAAACCAAGCATCAACAATTTTCCATTCATTTTTCATAGTACCCTTTGTCTAATGAACAGAAGCTTACATATGAAATTATTTATGTATGCAGTTTGATTTCATGTATGTAGACACAGGCACGTGCGTATGTCCATATATATATTTATACATATATATAAAATCACAGAAATGTGGTTGCTAAAGTTTTCTTTCAGCGAGCAATAGCAAAAACAGCAGGGGGCAAGCAGCAGCAAAGAAACAGGAAGAGCTTTAGTGTGAATAGCATGAAAAGATCCCAAACACATTAGAAACAGATTTGCGTAGTAGTATTTCAGCATTAGGGAAATATCTAGTTATGTTGCCTTTTTAAAGTGCATCCCTAAGCAGTTAATATCAATTACCATAAGCAGATAAAATTCCAGTCCTGTCTTTGTACTTCTGTGAAGCAGATTTCACTCTTTAGGGAAGACGTTTTCTCTTTGCACCCACGAAAAAAATTTAAGAAAGAGGAAATTCATATAATTTTTGAATATGCAATTCAAAACCAAGTGCTTTTATTGATAAGTAGTTTTATACTTGTTCCATGCATAGTCAACTATACACTACAAATAGTAGGCATTTCCTTTAAGGAAAACAAAGCTTACTAGCCAGCTGAATCCCAGCAGGCATTATGAAAGTACACAGAGCCACTGAAATCCAGCTACCAGAGAAGATTACAAAATGATTTGTACTGGTGTTCACTCTAAACAACTTGATTTTTTCAAAAAAAACACATTTGACTCAAAACAGGGCTAGCTGCCTCCTATTAAATCTTAAATCTTTTTGCTATGCTTTCCTCGAGCTGTTGCCAAGGCTGATTAGTTTATAGTATAGTTGGTTATGGTATATGACAATCTGTTGTCAGTCAGGTATAGAGGCAGAGCCACAGGCTCAGGTCTCCGTAAAACCTATCGGCAGCTGTGAACACAGCTGAAGAAAAGCAGCATTACATCTCTCATGGTAAGAGAAAGGGATAAATAAGGGGATAGGTGGCACAGACTTCAGATGTCTAAGTGTCTTCTTCTGGCTCTGGAAAGATGTATCGATCCAAAGAAAGATAACTATTCTGCCCTAGGCAGCTAGACTCTGTTCAAACGTTAATATGGAAGGTTGTCACCCGTCTCCAGTCTTATTTCTCTATCAGCCAACCACAGAATCTTGAATAATCATTTCTGTTCATATTAGAGACAGCTCTGCTAATAAGTGGTAAACCCCTTTCTGTTTAAAGGTAGACTAATTTAAGTACTCAAAGTCCACACATCTATTTGGCTTTTCCTGACATTTGATATTTGCTCTGGAGTTCAGTAAGATTAACATTTCAAGGTCAAAGTCATTCAAGTCCTCAGAAAGTAATGCTTGTAATAAAATCTATGCCTGCCTTTATGCTGACAGATGTTAATTACCCCTCTTCTACAACCTCAGATATCAGAACAGAACTATAGCCTTTTGTAAAATGGTCTTGATCATTCAACACTTATCCAATTAATTTTAAATATTCAAAATAACACTTTAAAAGGAATTAAGTTCCTTAAATAGCTTCTATGGTCTAGGTAAACGCTGCTTCCCCATCTTCCTACTGCCAAAGTGGTTCTTGTTTGTTTATGAGGAAGAAAATAATCTGAGTATTGGAGAAGAAACCCTACTTTAGCATTGATAGCACTCCTGTTACTGTTAGCAGACCAGGTGGGGATACCTGTTTCCCCTCTGTTGAATTTACCTCAGGACATAATAGGGATAAAAGCTGGAGAAAGAGGATAGCAAAACATCTGCACCAAGATTATTCAAAAACTTTAAATTACACATGCACATGCTAGCGTGGAGGGCTGAAAGGTGCTGCTCTACATAAGCTTAAAATAATCCAAGCCAAAGACGGTCTTTTTCCCTCACGCTTATCCATGAAGCCTCATCCCTGTCCCAGTCCTGACACTGATATGTACATGAATGAGCCATTAAGTGATTAAGACAGCTGAATAGCTAAATACCTCCCTAAAAACGTGATGGGAGGAGGCAGTTAGCTATCTGAGACAGTTCAAGGTTAACATAGCAAAAGGAACAGGACCACAGCATCCCTAAAAAGCCCTGAGTTGAGCTGGGTTTCTGTCTTTTTTAGAACCTCCCTCCAGTCCTAACAACAATTACAATGGTGCTGGAGCCTGGAACAGATTGTTGACCTTTGCCTAGACACTTGGTGGATACACAGCTTGCGCTACTTTAATTAAATATAGGGCTGATAGCCCGGACCAGTGGTCAGAAACTCATTAAAGTAATGAGAATGACTTTACAGCTACCTTCCAGGCTATCTTTGCAAACTCCTCAGGCAATATTAGAGATTGCAGGGTTGAGAACAGGTCCAAAAATCTACTAGAGAAATAAATGATGATGGAGACTCATTATCAGATGAGAGAAATTAATCCAGATGGCAGGGAACAGGGATAGGGCAAGTTCAACCTAGTTCTATATCAACTAGAATTCTTCCACTCCCAGCATATAAGTGAATTGAGAAAATGTCTGCATAAAATTCATATTTGCAGTATACTTCTGAAATGTCCAGGGAAAGTAGTTGGTGCTCAGATATTGAGATTTAATTAAATTCAAAATTCAGTTAATAAGATGGACAAGTTTGAAAGATTAGATACAAATCTACATCCGAACTTTTCCCAGATCTCTTTTCCTAAAGCGCCTGTAACCAGAGCTTCCCCCAGGATTAACTTCTTGAGTATTCCTTCCCTCACATTCTCTGTCAAATCTCTGTTCAAAACCTCCAAAAGCAAAGCAAAACCACAGAGCCACAGCTATGAGATACTTGCCCATCAAAATCTAAGATGTCTCTGCAGCATTGCTACATAACACACAGTACAAGCGCTTGTTAAACTCACAATGGAACTGGTTTTATCAAAGTAAATTGTGAGCAATCTCGCAAAAGCCTTTGCATTATCATTTAAAGCTCTGCATTGGCAAAAAGGCTTCTGAGCTTGTAGTGCCTTAAATTTTCCAAACAAGGGCATACAGCTCATCAGTCCAAATGTAAAAAGTTTGCCTGGTTGATTTTATTTCCCTTGGCATTTTTCCCTTTTCTTGATAGAAGACAGCTCCATTGCTACACTGATAAAAGAGCAGGAAAGCTATATGATACTGCCACCTCCATCAAAAATCACTTCCTTGTCAAAAATCTATATATTACTGTTGTAGCTGAAAGTGGCTTTGGTATAGATTCAAGGAAATGCTACTGGGATACACTATCTGTGTTTGCATTAGGGCTTTTCTCTGGTCTGGCTACTAATTGTTTCAGTCAGACAACCTTTTTTTGTCTGTGCTGTACTTGTCAACTGCTTAGTGGGCAGGCTGTTGGGAAAACTGAAGCTTTGAGAAGCCTGTTTTCAAGGTAATTAAAAGTAAAGATTTTTCCTCTTGGTTTTTTGCTGCCCCAGGATTTTTGCTCTTGAGCAGAAACTCCCTATTGAAGTGAACAGCGCTTTCAAGAATGACATCTTTGGTCAGTACAGCCGCACTTGTGCAGCAGTGATTTTATTATGCAGTGCTGTGTTTAGCCAAGTGAGAATAAGACGACAATTAAAATAAAGCTCTTACAGAGTACCTGCATTCAGGCAGACATATTATGCACTTATAAGAGATAATATGCCACAAAGAATGAGATGGCAAAATTCAGCTAAGATGTAAGCTCTCTTGAAAAAACCCATCACCAGTTAAACTATGCCTATGTATACCAGAGCTGTTGTCATCTTAATAATTCCACAGTGAGTCCTGACAATAAAGAATTCCTATGGCAGAAAAACAGAAGAGAGAGAATTTAATGACTTTTTTTTTGGAAAGAACATTTTAAATAGGCCCGTTTTCTATGATGCTAGCATTCCTAGCTGGATCTCCAAGTTATTACCAACTTGCTGAGACAGTGGAACTTGAATTTAAAATGTTAATAAAGGAGGAAAATGGAAGTAACAGGGTAAAACGTCTTTTCCCTGCACAGCTCTTCCCAGGTTTTCCTCAGATCTGTTATCTTCTTTTCTTTCCTATCCTTTGCACTTCATTTTATTCAGTGAAAAACTGAAAAAAGTTGTTAAATGGAAAAAAAAGGGAAAAAGATGACATTAGACAAATCAGTATGTCTCTGTCCATATGCTCTCTCCAGAAATGAGAAGATATGGTGAAAACCACTGCTATCAGGCAAGTAAAATAAAGGCTTTAGCAAAGACCAAAATAGGGCATAATAGCTGGCAGCATAATCCGTCACAGTTCAGGTCCTATTTTTACACTGGCGGAAAAAAAGAGAACCTCCAGTGAAAAGAGCTGCACCTCTTTAAGAGGAAGATGATTCAACTCCATGAAGTATGACTCCAAATCTTCTCACAGCCTAGCCTTCCACCCTTCTGTCAAAACACACTGAAGAAAGACAATCCCGTGGTTAAGGCAATTAATAGTCAGGTCCAAAATTTCTTCTTTTGTAACTTTAGGAAATGAGATCAAGAACAAATTTTTCAAATTCAGAAATTAATTTTCAAATATTGCTCTCAAAATTGTAGTGAGATCCAACTATGACACTTACAGGTCAGTTAACAGGCTTAATGATCACAGATCACATGCTGAAATGCTCGAATGAAAGCCATCTTTGGCTCAACTACGAATGAGCTGCTTTGAGCAGAATTCTATAATTTAGAATTTATAGACTATGGGAAACACTGACATGTTCATATTTGCTTTGAAAACTGAGCAAAAGTATGTTTAGTATTTTCAGCCATACTTCAGTTACGTAAAATGGCCGCAGAAAAGTTTTATTTTTTAATTTCATGCCTTAATTTCAGATTTTTTTTTTTTAAGTACAAAGTCATTTCATACCAACACAAATAGGAACACTCTGAATTAAAGGTCAAGCTATTTCATTACAGCCACCCATTCAGAGCAGCTAGAAAGGAATATCTTTCAAACATCTTTGAAAATATCTTTCAAGCCGTTCTGTATTGCAGCTGCCCTTTGTTGAACTTGCTCAGCTTTTGCTAGTCTTACAGAAGTACTAGGCAATTTTTGGAGTTTGCCTGACATAAATGAAGTTTGTCATTGGTACGCAGATGTACAGAAATTTATTACTTAGAAAAGCTAGAGGTATATTATTTATTGGTTAGAAAAAAATGACAAACTTATTTTGTTAAATTCTAGCATTTGCCTGTTAAATTTGGGTTTGGTCAATAAGCCATCATTTATACAAATAAAAGTAGTAAAACACATACATAGTGATAGAATATACAGTTCCAATGTAAATTTGGTGTATATGTATTATGTGTATGAATTATATGCCCTTAGAATTAGGCATATTAATGTTTTAAAGAAGTAAAAGAAACATAAACAGCAAATTTTTACAAGATGAAAATATAAAGTAAATAATGTACAAAAGCACACATATGGAGGTGATTTCCGGAACTACTATCCTCAGGAATCATATTGACAGAGCCAGGTTAATGCAAAGTAGCAGGCTGGTGTACCCATGGATGTATATGAGTAAATATACATTTATGTGCGTAAAAATAAAATTCATGTTGGAGTTCTTCCTGAAATAAAGCTTTTACTTCTAGTGTTTTCAGAGTGACTGGGTAGAAATAAACTTAACCGAAATAAAAGCATTAGAAAAGTAGATTTAATTCAAAACTAATGTGATTAAGTGTCGTAATGACTTCTAAGATAAAAAATATAAAATTAAATACTACAATAGGTATACTATTATGCTATGGCATATTATGTGTATATTTCATATGATTCATATATACATAAGAACTCATGAAATGGCTTAGAAAATTTTAAAAATATATTTGTAAAGCATATATAAACCAATATATTGAAACTTACAAAAACATAGTAGGAATATGATGACATTCAAAAAATGAAGTTTTGAAATATTTAAAAGGTTCCCAAGAACTCCCACTGAACTTCAAGCATTTTTAAACATTTGTCATTTTGTCAATTTTTCTTCATTAAAATATGGACATACCTTTGTAACCAATTCAAATGCTAAATCTGTCTAAAATGTTAGCCTTCATCTCTTAATCATTCTGCTGCCATAAAGTTTCTGATTCACAGGAATGTTTATGTTTGGAAAACATTCAGAGACGGGAGTGATGATGTCAATATAAGAAAAGAACCAGATAAATGACATTTAGTGTTTCAGCACCACTGTAAAAGAAAATGTGTACTTTCAGCAAGAGACTCATTTAACAGTTGAGCTGATCTTAGTTAATGCTTTAGGAACAAAAGTATATACTTTAATTACTGACAAAAATCATAATAGGGGGTTTAATGCTCACAGCATCTTACAGTTATTATAATATGAGTAATTTTGATTGCATATTGTATTTGTAGCAATTGAGACGATCTCCTCAGGCACTCAAAATTCTTGTAGCTTCATGGAAAACCGGAAATCTGAAAACGCCCTCACACCAACCTGTCCTTATAGGTGAGCCCAAATTGTCAGCATGTACTCCTGTATTAAAAATCAGCAGGTTGACTTCCAAAGGCACTGAATACTGAAGCAACTCATACTGCAGTAATAAAGGTCAGTTACTTGCCTGTATCAGGTATACAAACTTTAATAGTCCATTATAAGACAACATATGTTATCTCTAAATCTGTGTTAAAGTTGACCTGAATCTGACACTGACATTATAATATAACATTAAAGAGTTCAAGTGGTCTCATTGAGGGACTTGGCCAACACAACATTTCAGATGTTCTGGTCCTACTCTACCAAACATATTGTTAATCTTTGTCTTAGGACCAGACATTAAACTTGCAGTTAACTCTAATTAATGATGCTTTCTCTAAGTAGACTACCCCGTGCTTCCATGTGGTGCCAGCCTTACTTGATTTGGCTAAGAAACAGTAAGGAACTCTGTAATTAAAGACTGTATTGGAAGAGGCAAAAACTTAGAATTCTCAAATTCAGATTTTTACTTTAGTCCAAATTGGAATAAGAATTCTGAGCTATGATAACATTTTTCATCAAACAAAATTCCAGTGTTATCTTTTCATGGAGTCTAGGAAAATATGCATTTTTCAGTCCCAAACTTCAATGTTCGACCTCTTTCTTCCCAGCTCCCAAATCCAATCGTCCACTACAGGTCCATTTAACCTTTACACATCCCAATCTATGACACACTCTGTGAGACGCTTCTCTTCCTTTATAATTCATTTTAATTCAAGCTGCATTGGTCAAACAGGACAGTAACTGTACAAAGTTGAGATATTTCTATATATGCATTGTAATTCCCATGCAATGAAGTATGAATTACAAGGCGCCTACAAAGCTCATGCAGTTCTAGAGTGTGGGTAGCCTGACTGATCAGTCTTTGAGAACAGTACAACATGCCCAGATATTGTACATATCCATAAATCCAAGTTATGGTTTAAGGGTTTGGAGCAGGTTCAGGCTGGAGAACATAATTCAAGGATTCAGTGGCCACATACTAGGAGGTCCGTATAGAACATGTAAAAAATGAACATTTTCAAAAGTCTAAAGAAGTCAAGAGTTTAAGGAAACAACAAAAGAGAGACAAATGGCTGTCTCTGCCAAATACAAACTCCCTATTGCAAAAACTAGCAGTGCCAAGCCTTCTCAAAGGTAAGTACCCAGTGGGTTCTTTCTGTTTTAACAGCAGCAAAGAATACTTTATTTCCTTCCCTTGTTCTTGTACACACAGAAAGCATTTTAGATGATACTCTGAAAGCAAAATAAAAAGGAAATATTTTGTTGGCCTTGATACTTGGCACAGAGAATTGCAATCCAAATTGTCATTTTTTTGCAAAATTAGGATACATGTAAATTGAGATTAATAATGAACTGGCAATTGCCAGTTCTCCTTATAGTAACACAGTTAATATAGTTCAATGTAAAAATTCCATATTCTAGTAACTGGTAAGCAAGATCATGTTTTGATATTTAAATCAATACTAATTTTGGTTTTCAGTTCATCATTTTTAGTTTTGCAAGTGCCTAAATATAACTGGGATCTGCAGACAAAAGCAGCTGTACATCAAGAGGCATGTGCTGCAACCTAGGCAGAAATACACGTGGAGTTCTGAGCCTCATCTTAAACTCCCTATTCAAGCAATATTCCTAATGCCATCTGTTGTTGCATTTGAATGTTGTTAGTCTTCTAACATTAGCTGATTAGTCTTTCCTTGTGCATCTGAAATAATGAAAATGTCTCAAAATACATTTCCACAGTAGAGACTGTACTAAATGGAGAAAAAAAAAATGGCACAGGATCAGTTCATTCTAACAAATGGCAAAGGAAAGAAAATAGCTATTTTGGATTTCTTAATTATAAAAAATGTTATTAAATATTTGTGCTTCAAATATTTAATATATCTCATTTAAATCTTTACAGTGTAATCTTACAAGCATATATGCATCATATTTTAATGTATAGGTTTTACGGATAGACACACACACGCTTCTGGGGACAAATCAGGTATTTCTAAATAGCGACAAATATAAAATGACTTAGTATCTAGAAATACACTAACAAAGAGAACGTGGTAGTAACTTGCTCCAAGGCAGCTACACTTAGCTTTCCTTGATACCATAGCAAGCAGGACTCCCCCGGCAGGAAAGCACGTACCTCTCCAGCCACAGGGCCTTGTGTATGCATCTCTGTGGGTATATTACATAGCATGATGCTCTAGCTGAGCTTGCTGTAATTATCCCTCCTGAGGAACAGGATATATTAGCCTGAGAAAAGTACTGTATTGATGTTTTTTGCTGTTCTACTACTATTCTCCTTTGAGAAAGGCTAAAGGGCTTCAGAAGCTGAGGGTGGGGAACTTGTGTCCCCCTTCTGCTATGACAATCACGTTGTCTGTCAGGGAAACTGGCCAGATTAATCCCTTCCAGGAGCTGGGCTATGCCTGAAGCTCACACACTGGAAGTGACAGAAGTACTGAGAAGCTAGTTACGTGCCCAGGAGCTAGAAGTGGCCCCAGAGAAAAGAAAGTACATATACCTACATATGCCGTAAGAGAACCAGTAAGGAAAACACAGACCTAATACCGGCCCAAGTTTCCTTAAAAAGGAGAACTGCGACATTTGGGAGATGTGACCCTGGTAGAAAGAGAATGGAAATGGAGACTAAAAAACAAACAAACAAACAAAAAGTCCTACAGGAAAACTAAAAAGGGACAGACGGAAGTTACTAATTTTGGGAGAGCCAATATCTCAGCAGTTTTTACCCAGGTGTATCTTGATAAGCATTTGGATAAGACGGTCTGGTGTTTTGATCCAGTTCTACATACCTTAAAGCCTTCTACACCAGTAGAAATAACCCAGCAAATAAAAAATTAATACCTTTCTGCTGGGTATAGCAAATGGAAATGGCTAAACAATGGTTCGACAAGGAACAGAGCCAGCATGAAGGAAAGGGTGGGAGGATATGGATTTCCCTTTTCAGCAGGCTCAGCTATAATGTGCAGCTTTACTCACACGGTACCAATTTCTTTTTTCCTAAAAATTAGTTCAGAGACAGGCTCCTGACAGCCAGTCACCAGAGTGGTATATGCAGCAGCACTAGGCAAAAGTTGATAATGAGAATACCTACTCACCAACTGAAATTGAAAGGAAAGAACAATCGTGTTTGGAGTTTGGCAAGAACACCAAGCTTAAAACAATGATTTTACAAAGACACCGGGTAACATGGAATCAGCCTGAGTGTTGTTCTGTCTCATCTGAACCACAGGAAGCGGAGACAGTGTCCTTTAATACTATGCTATCAATAACACTGAAAGAAAAAGAGCTGCTGTGGTAGTATCCTCATCAAAGTCCTGATGCTATTCCAGTACTGGCACTAAGGGTGCTTTGAATTTTTCTGGCAATGGTCACCCACAATTTCCTACCCTCCTGAACTTCCATTAGCTTCTGTAGACATAAATATCAGCTCTTCCTCTGGAATTCCTGGTTCTTGTCTTTGGCATTGCTGATAACTACAAGTAAACAGGAAGCTCTCAAAGAGTTGTCTTTCTCCACAGTATTTTGAAAGTTTGAATCTGATGTTAGCATATCTCTGCTGAAGAAATCTCAACTTCTGACTATCTCTAATTATGCATGACTCATGTTATAACAACACTGAATGCCTCTGTAAGAGTTGGTGTGCTACCTATCTCAGCATATGCCTATAGTGTTAGGCATCTCCACCTGTGGATCACTTCTAATAAACAAATATCCAACCTTATCACCTGAAGGTAAATTAGATAGAAAGAGACAGACAAACCTGGATGACCAAATATTGTCTCTTTGCCAAGTGTGCATAACCTACATGTAGTATATGGGATAATGTGAAATACATACAGGTTTTTAAAATTTCTGTCCAAAACATTAAAAACTATGTTTAAACCTATCATTCATAAGCATTATGATTTAAAAAAATAAAACATTATCAGCAAGATTATCATTATTTTCCAGCAATGTAAGTCAGATGTGGAATTATTTTAAATATAACTGTCCTGTATTTGTCTTCCGGCTTTAAAAGAACCTAAAATGGATTCAGATGGTAAAGCTTGTTCAGGGATAATGCAAGGTCCATTTCAGTCTACTGCATACAGGTGTACTGAAGACAAGCTATGCATATTAAACCTCCATGCAAAAAACATCTGAAAAAATATTGCTATTCAAGCACTTTCTCCTATTTCCAAAAGTAACTGAATCTGCAGATGCACAGGATACTTAACTAGAAGCAGGGATAATGTATGCATTATTTCTTTTACTCGCTACTTCCTCTCATACCTCTCAGCATACAGGTCTGACGCTATACATAAGAATGAGAGAGAAGAAAGAACTTTACAAATTGTGCCAACTAACATTAATCCATCGAAGAGGACATAAATTAATCCTCTCCTTTCTGGGACTGAAAGCTAGATATCTGTGAGCAAGTATTCTAGAAGCTCTTATTTCACTCCTGAATTGAGAAACCTTCATTAATTTGGGCCATTAATTGTGGAGATTCATTACTGGCATATTTTCATCACTTTAGTTTCTTTTTAATGTATTCTTAATGAAATGCTTCTATTTTCACATAGGCCTTCTATATCAGAATTAACTTGGGCAGCTTTGCAAAAGCTGCACTATAAAAAGGCAGATGAATGAGCCACACGTTTATCATAAAATACTATGATTTACTAATAATGCTAAGCGCACTTCAGTATCAGGCACTACATAATAAAGGCTCTGTATGTTTATTGTTTTCTGTACAGTGACGATTCTGCCCTTTAAATTACACGCATCTGTGAAATCCTGTTTTAGAAGCAGGATTTGCCTATTTGGCGGTAAATATTAGTTTCAGGTGCTCTTTGCCTTGCTGTATTTTCCTTCCAAACTCACACATAACTCCAGTGACACTAATGGGACACAAAATGTGTGCAATACAGAGACAGGTAAAAGGACTCCTGCAGTGTTACAGTAAGACATCTAGGAAAATCTGGATGACCTACATGTTAATTATCTACCAGGTACAACCATTCATAAAATATGAAATAAATAATAGGAAAATAATGCTGGCTAACATATACATTTGGATACAATACACACACTCAAAAAGCACACAGCTTCTTCAGGATTCTGAGTTATAAACCTAATGTAGTTAAATGGACTGAAAACCCTGTGACCAAATGATCTACAACAACTTCTTTCTTATTCTCTGGACCTTTCTTGGTATGCCTTTGTCAGGGTGATGAGCAAAGAGCCATTCACATCCTAGTGACAGACATTTCATATAAAATTCAATATTTCAGGTATTTAATATTACTCACCTGTTGTAGTATATTCACCTTCAGTGATATCTATCTGTTGGTTTCCCTTTCACAGTTTTAATGATAAATCCAATTTTCAATTAACAGAAAATACTTTTTAAATTAACTTTATTTCATTTATGTAACATCCATAAACTTATTTTCAATTTTGATTTCCAATTCTTAGTTTTATATCTAAATTAGCTGAAGAAATATACAGATTCTCACTGAAAATATCTTTGACTGGGATATATTTGACAGATATTTGTTTCCTTTTATAGGTACTGCAACACGTTTGTAGGCATCAGTTTATTAATTGAATAAAATTAAATATGTTTTTCAAACCTAATTCACTGCAGAGTTACTCTCAATTCACACTAGTGAAAGTCCATTGAAATTAGCTGCAGCTATGCAAATGCTCCAATACTTAGTACACGGAGTTGCATTCAGCAGCCCATTTCTAATCAGTACAGTTTTCAAGCATATTGCTAAAGGTTCACTTGTATCAATGACTTAATCACAACCTTAACATTAATTATACCTTAAACAGTTGAGCAGCCTGCACTTCAGTTTTGATCAAATACTCGCCCAGAATGAAAGGACAGACCAAAGAGGGAGACTTCTTGCATTCACCCAACTTCTAATTTCATTTCACAGGCAGAAATAGGCAGTTTGCTCTTATTGTAACCGAGATCGCACACAGCAATTCGTCTTGCAACAAACAAGACTGGCAGAAAAATCACAGTGTCAAATACAATCTTTTTCATTAAAAAAAAGCATTTTAGGAGTTTTGTTGTGTTTCATCTTTGTGACATAATGTTTCATAGTGCTGTATTCCTTTTAGCACAAATGTCCTTAAATGTCACTGGCTCATTAGTGCAAGAATACTTACTTCTGCTTATAATTATAGGTTACTTATGATTAATGTGCATTTTTAAAATGGTACCTGTTCCACTGAGGATTATTAAAATGGATAATTAGAAGGATCTCCTTGAGAAGAGGAGTTAAATATTCTAAAAATTAACCTACATAAGTATTTGCACATAATAATCAGAGTTTAAATGAACAATTCCAAATTATTTGT